>JABUQX010010052.1:100000-112500 GCA_015478945.1 Trachelipus rathkii | reverse complement strand
GTTTTGGTCTGCATTAATAAAATACAAAAACAATCAATTAGTCTATTTATGATAGTATACCTATTTCTCAAAAATAAATATCATTAGTTTTTTGGGGTTCTGGGAGTTGATGTGTGACTCCAGGTTTAGTTTTTGATAACTCTATTGTTACAAGGTAATATTATTTTTATTGACTAAAGAATTCTCTTATTCATTCTTTATTGTTTATTTTTCTTTAACACTGTTATTTTTTTCTCGAGTAACACTGCCGGAAGTCATAAGTCTCGTCATCGGATGGTAAAAACAAACTAGAAGTTAAGTCCATCAAGATACAAAAAGACAATAAAGCGAGAAGAGATAGTCAGGCTGGGAAGGGTCAGTTTATCTTTACGGTGTTATGTGCAATACCCGAGGACCTCTAACTTTCCATCCATATAATACATAACTTCTTTTATGTTTTGTGAGTTAATATATTTGTTCATTTTCTTCTTCTTTAATTTTTTTTACCTTTTCTACAATTATCATTATTATTATTACTTTACTTTTAATATTATAATTATTATAATCATCCATCCTATCATATCATCTTACATTTTTTTTACAATATATATACATATATATATATATATATATGTTTAAATATATATTATATATATATATATATATATAATATATATATACTATATATAATTTTATAAAATATATATATATATATATACTATATATGTTTAAAATTTTATTCTCTTTTGCACGAGAAATATACTTGTAGAAGAAACACAGAAAATAAAAAAGAAGAGTACCAGCACTTTCCGGGTATTTCAAACAGGTGTTACACCTTGATAATTTGTTGAAATACACGAAAGTGCTTGGTAACTTCTTTTTTATTTTCCTGATGTGGATTGTATAAATATATATATATATATATAATATATATATATACATATATATATATATATATATATATATATATATATATATATATATATATATATTATATTATAATATATATATATATATATATATATATATATATATATATATATATATATATATATATATATATAATATATATATATATATATAACTTCTTTTTTTATTTTCTTTGTGTATTTTATATATATATATATATATATATATATATATATTTAAGCCAAAAATTAGTGTCCTCTTCTTAACAACTCAAACTCTATAGTTAAATAAAACAATCAATTAAAAACCACTTTAAAAAAACTTTAATGAATTGAAAATTATGGATTAAACAATGATAGTTTACATTTTGAGACCTAAAATACCTCATTCTCTTCTTCAAAACTAAAACTAATTTCTTAAAAAAAAAATTTAACAATTTTAAATTACTATAAAAACACAGTGTAAAAAGATTACAGTAGAAAATTATAGGATGGCGTCCCGTTCTCTTTCTTCTTATTTATTATTTATCTAATATTAAAGATTCCCTCCTATTCTTTATGAACTTTTTGGTGGTAGAATCAAAATTAAAATAACCTTCAGACAAATTAAAATTATTTCTTGTGGATATTAGATGAAGCTTACGAACGGTTATTTCAAGTGTTTTATCTTTGAAATCTTCAGTTGTTCTCCATTTCATGTCCACATATAATTTATCGCTTTGTGTCCAAAAACTGCACTGCTTTGATTTCCTCTTCTGACTTCTCCCTTGTGTTGATCGATTCTGATTTTCAAGGACTTCAGCGTTTCTCGATAATACGACTCACTGCACATAACACATGGAATGTGATAAACATCTCTCATAGCCTCTCGTTTAGTAGTATTACTGATGATTAAAATGCCTGAGAGTCTCAGGAAAATTAAAGATCAAATTAATGTTAAACAATTGTTCAAGCATAAATTTTAGATCCAGAAGGGGTAAAGATACAGCAACCGACTTTGATATTTTCCTCAAATCAGGAGTGTGTTCATTCAATCCCAGGAAGCTGGAGTATGCTTGTTTATGTTTTCTTTTAATAAGGTGTTGGGGATAGGCTAACTTCGCTTAAGTTTGAAATATAAAATTAATTTCTTGTTGTAAGAATTGGGGGTCACAATAATGAAAAGCCCTGAGGAACATATTAAACATTATATTATTTTTAATATAAGGGGGATGATAAGAGTAATAATGGAGAAGTTGATTTTTTTGAGTTGGCTTACGATATACTTTATAGGTTAAATGAGTTCCTGTTTGAGTAAATTAGTAGATCCAGAAAAAGTATGTGTTTGTTTATCTGGCTGGTTTTCGAAAGTAAACGTGATAGAAGGAGTTAAATCGTTGATTTGTAAAAGAAATTGATTTATTGGGAAAGACTTGGGTATAATAGCAAATATGTCATCGACATATCTCTTCAACAAGTAGACCTGTGAAAATAGGGGGTAAGTTTATGTATTTAAAAGATATATCAAACCTTTAATACCAACAGATGTTTTTAAAAGGGTTTCAGTCTCTAATCCTGTGCTTCCCTATTTATATGGCATCCCTAAATTGCACAAGGAAGGAATCCAAATAAGACCAATCATTTCGTCTCAGGGAGATGTGTTTTCTAAGCTCAGTAAATGGTTGGCTTCCTTTCTTTCTCCTTTATTGGGAAAAGTTTCTCCT
The DNA here is from genome assembly GCA_015478945.1 of Trachelipus rathkii. Taxonomy (NCBI): domain Eukaryota; kingdom Metazoa; phylum Arthropoda; class Malacostraca; order Isopoda; family Trachelipodidae; genus Trachelipus; species Trachelipus rathkii. The sequence goes on along the minus strand of JABUQX010010052.1, from coordinate 109,910 downwards.
TCTCATGTTTTAAATGCAAGAAATTTTATTGAAAAAGTGGGGAGATTTGTTCCACACGACCATTGCCTGATCAGCTTTGATGTTATGTGATTATTCACTAATGTCCCCATTCCTCATGTTTTGGAGTATCTGTCTGAGTTCCTATTGCCACATATGATCCCCATTTCTATTTCAAACTTTATTAGCTGCTTGCAAATATGATGGCCAAAATGTTTTCATTTCGAAATGAATTTTATCAACAAATCTTTGGAGCCAGCATGGGAAGAAGCTTAAGCCCCATCATTGCTAACATTTACACAGAGTTTTATGAAACCAGGCTTCTTCCACTTACCCCCTATTTTCGCAGGTCTACTTGTGGAAGAGATGTCGATGACATATTTGCTATTATACCTAAGTCTTTCCCAATAAATCAATTTCTTTTACAAATCAACGATTTAACTCCTTCTATCGCGTTTACTTTTGAAAACCAGATAAACGAGCACATACCTTATCTGGATCTACTAATTACTCAAACAGGAACTCATTTAACCTATAAAGTATATCGTAAGCTAACTCAAAAAAAATCGACTTCTCCATTATTACTCTTATCATCCCCCTTATATTAAAAATAATATAATGTTTAATATGTTCCTCAGGGCTTTTCATTATTGTGACCCCCCAATTCTTACAACAAGAAATTAATTTTATATTTCAAACTTTGGCAAAGTTAGCCTATCCCCAACACCTTATTAAAAGAAAACATAAACAAGCATATTCCAGCTTCCTGGGATTGAATGAACACACTCCTCCTGATTTGGAAAATATCAAGGTGGTGCTTTATTCTCCACCCCTTCTGGATCTAAAGTTTATGCTTTAACAATTGTTTAACATTAATTTGATCTTTAATTTTCCTGAGACTCTCTCACGCATTTTAGTCATCAATAATACTACTAAATGAGAGGCTATCAGAGGTGTTTATCACATTCTATGTGATATGTACAGTGAGTCGTATTTAGGGTTGGAATTAAAAAAAAAAAAAAAAAAAAAAAAAAGACCAAAATTTGTTGCTTTTTTTTTGGTATTTTTTTTTTTAAATTACTTTTTTTCATATATATATATCAAGTCTTTTTAGGGTATTTAGCATTAAAATACAGTAATACAATATGGTAAAAGAGGTATGCAATATATAAAGTAGAGTTTAGCACTTAGTAAAGTTTTATTAGTGCTTGAGGGCATATAATTATTACATTTCACATGATCTGATTATTATAATATATATATATATATATATATATATATATATATATATATATATATATATATATTTTTATATATTTATATGATAAATATTTTTATATATATATTATATATATATATATATATATATATATATATATATAAAGTGTTTAAATATTCAGGTAATAATAGTAATAACAATTACAGTGCGATTCTTCCTAGGCATCACCTTTTAAGAAGCGCAATTGAATTATTATTATTATTATTATTTTTCCAAACTACGTCAAAAATTTTAGTGTAGCTTGTGTATATATATATATATATATATATATATATATATATATTATGCATATATAGATATATATATATATAATATATATATATATATTTATATATATATAATATATATATATATATATATATAATATATATACTATATATATATATATATTATATTATAGTATATATATATATATAATATATATTACCGTATATATTATATATATATAATATATATATATGATATATATTATATATATATATATATATATATATATATATATATATATATATATATATATATATATATATATATATATATATATATATATATAATATATATTTTGTTTTATGCAATAAGAATAAATGAATTTAGCAATATGAATGGTGTGAAGCTCTGGAACTGTGAGAGTGGTTGGATATTTTGCATTAGCATAGAAGATGTTGTCTTTTTTTTATCTTTTCATTCTAATATCATTGACACGTTAGCCACACCTTCTCTCCTAAATTGATTGTATTGTGCATACCTGGAGAATAGAAAGAAACATGTATGTATTTATTTCTCTTCTAAATTTGAGTGTTTAAATTGGATAATTGAGTATCGGAGTGATTCAGTCTGAGTATAAATAATAAATCTTAGTTAATGCATGACTCTTTCCCTTTGAAATTTTATTGGTACATCAAGTGTCATCTGACTCTGTACGGATACCCTAAACGTTTTACAGTGTACAGTGTTTCAGAGTTGCATAACCAATATTTTAGTAAATTTATTTATTATTTAAATGTTCTCTAAGTACTAACACAAGGTATTTGTAAAGTTTTTGGTAAGGTATTTTTTTAAAAGTGATAATTTGTTTTTTTTTTAAATTATCAGTGGTTTATAATATATATTTAATATATTTACGAGGTGCAATCATGCTAAAGATTGTCTAATGTGTGTGCTGCATTCCAGGAATACCAATGTTGCAGGATAACAGGTATTTACAATTTATTTAAGGTAACACAAATAAACGACAAATTTTAACAGCGTTTTAACATTTCATGTAAGAGGTTTTGCATTTCATTTTTTAAATATTTTCTATTTTAAATTCAAATGAATATTTTTAATATTTATTTGCCTTTGGTTTAATAATACCTTCAGTATTATAGGACAATTGGCAAGCTTGATCATACTGTAATCAATTAGCTGATTTCCGGGTTGCATTCATTTCGCATCAGCTGATCTCGTTTCTTTGCATTCTGGATTCCTTGTCTTGCTACACAAGGGAAAATTTCTTTGTGACAAGGAAACACAGAATTCAAGTAAACTTTGTTTTTGCCACACATTATATAAATTAAATATTCTAATAATATTTAATTTATCTATTGAGGTTATCCACTTATCTATTTTCTCATGTACATATTTATCTATTTAACAATTTATTATTTTATTTTATTTAATAATATCATTGGGTATTTTTATGGTATATAATATTTTGATATATATAATATTTATTACCGAGATATATTTATTTTCTTGTAATATATGTTTTGTTTTTTAATTATATGTATATATTGAATGGTAGTGTCAATCAATACTTGAATTATTACTTTATCTATTTTAATGATATTAGTGGTAAAGGGTTTTTGAGTACTAAATTAAACTTGATAAAAGAATAACGAACCCATTGCAAGTTGATCTGATCTCTTAGTTATTAGTTTATATGGTAAGTTAGTACCAAACAGTAGTGTGTTCAGGATCCATCAGGTCCATCAACAGGTTAATTATAACAGGAGATAGTCTTCAATTCGGTTGCATAAATTAGATGCGGATGCCAACAACTGGGGGCCTGTCTGCTCTGCCATCATCGATCCAGCATAGAAAGTTTCAAAGTAAGTGTTGTTGACATTAGAGCATCACATTTATATGGGGGCCTGCGTCTGGGATTTTTTAGTTTCAAGGGTGATTTAGTAGTTTAACTTTCCGTTATCAGACCAGGCATTTTTAGTGCAAAAGGCACTGGGCTTTATAAAGCATTGTTTGTATTCATATCATAAGTTGTTTATATTGCGTTTGTTTTCACCAAAGAAAAACGGTCGATTTCAAATATTTTGTATTTTGAGCGTTCATTAGCACTCAGCTATTTAATTATTATTTTATATTGTAAAGGATTGACACACCATATATATATAATACTATAATATATATATATTAATACCCCCTGGCCACCAATTTCTTCCGCCATGTTATAACGGGTGGATATATATGTAATAAAAAAACAATACCCTTTTTTTTTTTTTTATTCCTGCAGAATCTACAGAATCAAAGATCTAAGCTATTAACGTCCATTTCTCAATTTTAAAGCTATCGTTCTCTATTGATTATATATATGCCAAGGAATTCTGCAGAGTAAGTAATAAACTAATAAATTGGCAATTTTGTTATAAAATAATTGATGATTAGCGTATGTCATGAAGTAATTGACACGTTTTTATTTCTAGTTTTCTAGTTTCCATTCAATTTGAGCACAAGTGCTCCTGTCCCCAATTAAGGCTTTTTATCCCATTCTATAACCGTCCCTCTAAGTGTCCTCCGGAATTATCTGGAGGTACGTTAGTGTTGACATTTTTATTTTTTTGATAATTAATAACTTTTTATGAAATAAATGAGAAAGATTAATTTTATAGATATTCATATTCATAGTACTTAGTTAGTTTTTTTTTTTTTTTAGGCACAGGGTAAAAAACTCTAGAAAGCACAGGGTAAGGACCCCTTGATAGAAATTCTAGAAGCTCAGCACAACAGAATTTTTGTAACTTTATGACCAACATATGTAAAAACACTGTAAATCAAAAATATTATATAAAAGAATTAAGTGTAAAAGGAAAACAATTATATGAATAAAAATAACATAATAAATGTTGAAATTTATGTGTCAGTGCATTAGACATTTTTAAGCACTGTGCGTTGGTTTGATTAACTCTAATTATAAATCGTGAGAAGTGATATTCGTTAAAACTCTAATTACTTTAAATACTTTAAAACAGTATCGTAAAAAGTTAAGAAATATTGTAAATGTTATGACATTGAAAAACAATTAAGACCGAACTGAACATTCTGCCTTCGAAAAAGGTTAATACTAAAACATTTGGTTAAAAGATAAATTTGTGACTCAAATATACTAAATATTAATGTTTATTCTTAGATTTAATATATATATTCTTTGTATGTGTCGGTATGAGGTGGTATGACAGATATATTCATTTCTTATTTATATAGGATACAGTTATATAGGGACATACCCAATATTAAAATTACTGAAAAATAAATAACTTTTAAATATACATCCTATATTTTAACAATAAATAAACCGAACCTCTGAGAATTTAAATAAAAAAGTATTTTGAAAGGTAAATAATATTTATTATTCCTATATCCATATATTGCACATCACCCCATGCTTTTATTTGCTGTGTTTAATCCCTTTTATATTTCATTTTTGCATGTACCTATCTGCTGAGGCATGGCTTAACCAAGATCCTTCTTATTGGTGTGGTATCATATTCGTGTGGAAGCAAGGGCTGGTTTCTCCATTATAAGAAATGGAATACAGCTTTTATACACCCAAGCCGTGATTTACTCTGCATTCTTTTCTTTTCCACAGAAGTTTATATATCATATTATACATTTCTATTACTATTGTCTATTTACTATTTTTGCTGCCAATATTAATGGACTAAAATCTCAATATCACTTAGCCCCCAATTTTAGTCCATTACATTGGTAGCAGAGCGTAGTTCTCTGAAGCTCCCCTTTGCTCACACTGCTACCCCTTTCCCAGTTACTTTCCTATTGACTTTTCTTCACTATTCTTCTTTTCTTCTTATTATTAACATCATGGCAGAGACCAAACCTTCTTCGAATATTTACAGTCATAAAACAGCATCCTTTTCGGAGTCCATGAATACATTTAACAACACAACCCTTTCTATGACCTCAGGGTCACCGCCTATATATTCGACTTATCATAATATGAAGGTGCCCACAATATCATATCATATCAACCTTCATTATATATAACTCCATCCGGAATGAATCTTCCAATATATTCAATCCCTTATTCTGTTTACAATTGTCAGCCTCAAGTTCCGTTAAAGCCACCACCTGGGTTCGAACCACTGCAGGTAATTCAACCTCCACCGAATGACAAATGTTATACAGATAGGTACAAACATGCACAAGTTCTATCCGATACTAACAATACTAACTCAATGATGAAAATACTCCAGCAAAATCAACAGATATTGATAGTGCTCACTCAGCTGATGAAAGCGTTTCTATTGACTCAACAAGAGTTTCAAACACTTACTAATCCTACTAACCCTACTAATACTTTTACTAAGCCTGAAATTTATAATACATTGTCTACTCCACTAAAAAGACCTACACACCAACAATGGTCTAGAGGTGAAAAACAAATTAAATGCACTTATTGTAGACAATCTGGCCATGACATCCGCACATGTAAAGCCCGTCCTTATTGTCATTTTTGCAGGAAGAGGGGACATTTGCAATCTGAATGCTATGTAAGACAGAACAAATGTCTTCACTGTGAAGAAAAAGGACATATAATCAATAACTGTCTCCAAAGAAAACAGAAAGTCCAATCCTATGATGGATGCCCTATTTATCATGGAAAACATCTTGGCATTGAATGTCCACAATGGATGTCTACAAATACATCCACATTCTCTGAAAATGTCCCTGAAAACGTGAAAAGTTCCTTAATACATGATTTGCCTCCAGAATCTCCTCCATGGAAATCATCCAATGAAGAAGAGAAAACAACTCCTAATGTGGTGTTGAACGAATTGTCCCATACACCGGAGATTGACAAATTAGTTTTCAATAAATCAGACACCTTTCCAACTAATAACACTAACATTGATCCGCCTCCACCCTCTAATAATATCAATCATATTAACCCTGAAACTAGGAGCAGTGATACTTTGAAAAGCTCTTCAAAGGTCCAACGTGATCCTCCAAACTTTATGATCTAACGTGATTCTCCAAACTCTATGATCCAAAATGATCCTCCAAACTCTATGATCCAATGTGATCCTCCAAATTCTATGATCCAACGTGATCCTCCAAACTCTATAAAGATCCACCCGGATCCTCTTAAAAACTGTGAATAAAATTCAATTGGATTGTCCAAATCTTTCTACTTTATCATCTAAACCCTCTATTTCATCCACTTCTAGTCAATTGGTGAATGTCCTTACTATGCCCTATATTTCTTTACATACCCATCCAACCTAATGGTACTCATAATAAGCCTTCTTCAAGCACAACACAGAAAAAGCAACCTAATGATGTTAATACAATTGATGAATTGCAGTTGTTACCACCACTCAGTAATGAAACAGAAGTATTTAAAAACATTTTTAATTTACAAGACGTCAAAAACAATTTCTCTAGCAAAGTGGAACTAAAAATAGATTCTATAACTCATACTGGCCATAAGGCACATACAGAGACGATCCCAGAAAATTCTGTTAAAGTAATGAAGAAATTAACTGGTATTGACACTAACACTGAGCTGCTGGAGGTGAGAGAAACCGATAGATATATGAAAAGGTTATTTGATCTCCCTGATTGGTTTACACTGAAGTAACTGTTCATGTGAAAAGCTCACAAGCGCAGTTGTATAATTTTACTACATTCTACTAACATTGGTGATGGTTGGAAATTTTTATCATCTCATCCTGAAATTTGATTCGTAATATCATTCCCCCCCCCCTGGCCACCAATTTCTTCCGTATGTTATGACGGGTGGGGAGGTTGGTAATAAAAAAAACTCTACCACCCTCATTTTTTTTATTCCTGCAGAATCTACAGAATCAAAGATCTAAGCTATTAACGTCCATTTCTTAATTTTAAAGCTATCGTTCTCTATTGATTACATATAAGCCAAGGAATTCTGCAAAGTAAGTAAAACGAATAAATTGGCAATTGTTATAAAATAATTGACAGAATACGGCTTTTATGGGCCCAAGCCGTGATTTACTCTGCATTCTTTTCTTTTCCACGTAAGTTTATATATCATATTATACATTTCTATTACTATTATCTATTTATTATTTTTGCTGCCAATATTAATGGACTGAAATCTCAATATCACTTAGCCCCAATTTTAGTTCATTATATTGGTAGCAGAGCGTAGTTCTCTGAAGCTACCCTTTGCTCACAACGCTACCCCTTTCCCAGTTACTTTCCTATTGACTTTTTATCACTATTCTTCTTTTCTTCTTATTATTAACATTATGGCAGAGACCAAACCTTCTTCGAATATTTACAGTCATAAAACAGCATCCTTTTCGGAGTCAGTGAATACATTTAACAACACAACCCTTTCTATGACCTCAGTGTCACCGCCTATATATTCGACTTGTCATAATATGAAGGTGCCCACAATATCATATCATCAACCTTCATTATATATAACTCCATCTGGAATGAATCTTCCAATGTATTCAATCCCTTATTCTGTTTACAATTGTCAGCCTCAAGTTCCGTTAAAGCCACCACCTGGGTTCGAACCACCGCAGGTAATTCAACCTCCACCGAATGACAAATGTTATACAGATAGGTACAAACATGCACAAGTTCCATCCGATACTAACACTACTAATTTAATGATGCAAATACTCCAGCAAAATCAACAGATATTGAGAGTGCTCACTCAGCTGATGAAAGCGTTTCTATTGACTCAACAAGAGTTTCAAACACTTACTAATCCTACTAACCCTACTAATACTTTTACTAAGCCTGAAATTTATAATACATTGTCTACTCCACTAAAAAGACCTACACACCAACAATGGTCTAGAGGTGAAAAACAACTTAAATGCACTTATTGTAGACAATCTGGCCATGACATCCGCACATGTAAATCCCGTCCTTAGTCATTTTTGCAATTTGCAATGTGAATGCTATGTAAAACAGAACAAATGTCTTCTCTGTGAAGAAAAAGGACATATAATCAATAACTGTCTCCAAAGAAAACAAAGTCCAATCCTATGATGGATGCCCTATTTGTCATGGAAATCATCTTGGTATCGAATGTCCACAATGGATGTCTACAAATACATCCACATTCTCTGAAAACGTCCCTGAAAACGTGAAAAGTTCCTTAATACATGATTTGCCTCCAGAATCTCCTCCATGGAAATCATCCAATGAAGAAGAGAAAACACCTCCTAATGTGATGTTGAACGAATTTCTACCCGAAAAGAAAAATATTTCCAATAAATGAACACCTTGACACAATGATAACCTTGCACAACATTGTTCCATCTCTTCTCTGACCACCTCTCACTCCAAGAATATAAGTGATACTTTGAAAAGCTCTTCAAAGGTCCAACGTGATCCTCCAAACTTTATGATCCAATGTGATCCTCCAAACTCTATGATCCAACATGATCCTCCAAACTCTATGATCCAATGTGATCCTTCAAATTCTATGATCCAACGTGATCCTCCAAACTCTATAAAGATCCACCCGGATCCTCTAAAAAACTGTGAATAAAATTCAATCGGATTGTCCAAATCTTTCTACTTTATCGTCTAAACCCTCTATTTCTTCCACTTCTAGTCAATTGGTGAATGTCCTTACTATGTCATATATTTCTTTACATACTATCCAACCTAATGGTACTCATAATAAGCCTTCTCCAAGCACAACACAGAAAAAGCAACCTAATGATGTTATACAATTGATGAATTGAGGTTGTTACCACCACTCAGTAATGAAACAAGTATTTAAAAACATTTTTAATTTACAAGACGTCAAAAACAATTTCTCTAGCAAAGTGGAACTAAAAATAGATTCTATAACTCATACTGGCCATAAGGCACTACAGAGACAATCCCAGAAAATTCTGTTAAAGTAATGAAGAAATTAACTAGTATTGACACTAACACTGAGCTGCTGGAGGTGAGAGAAATCGATAAATATATGAAAAGGTTATTTGATCTCCCTGATTGGTTTACACTGAAGTAATTGTTTATGTGAAAAGCTCACATGCGCAGTTGTATAATTTTACTACATTCTACTAACATTGGTGATGGTTGGAAATTTTTATCATCTTATACAGAAATTCGATTCGTAATATTGTTCTCCCCCCCCTGGCCACCAATTTCTTCCGCCATGTTATAACGGGTGGGGAGGTATGTAATAAAAAAAACTCTACCACCCTCATTTTTTTTTTCCTGCAGAATCTACAGAATCAAAGATCTAAGCTATTAACGTCCATTTCTCAATTTTAAAGCTATCGTTCTCTATTGATTACATATAAGCCAAGGAATTCTGCAAAGTAAGTAAAACGAATAAATTGGCAATTTGTTATAAAATAATTGATGATTAGCGTATGT
>JABUQX010010052.1:80000-95000 GCA_015478945.1 Trachelipus rathkii | reverse complement strand
AGAGCTTTTGAGTGGTTGAAGGAGGCGTTATGCTCAAAGCCCATTTTGAAAATGCCATGTTTAGACAAAGTGTTCACTCTTCAAGTGGATGCTTCGGATATTTCATTAGGTTTCGTTCTTCTGCAGGAAGAAAATGAGGTACTCCACCCCATAGCATATGGCAGCAAGAAACTCTCGCCCACCCAACAGCGGTACAGAATTATGGAGAAGGAAGCGCTGGCAATAATAACAGGAATAAAGAAGTATGAGCCATATCTGTACGGAAAAGAGTTCATCCTGCAGTCTGATCACCGACCCTTAGCAGCGATGAACAAGAAGAAATATGAAAACCCACGGATTATGAGATGGGCACTTTTCTTGCAAAGATACAGATTCTTACTACAGCATATCAGCGGGAAAGAAAACATAATCACAGATTACCTTAGTCGATCTATGGGTGATGGAGTAATGGAAGAATTAAAGAAACCTACAACAGAAGAAGGGACCAAATTCTCACAAATGTACTAAAGAGAATGTCAAGTAAGCAGAATTCCTATGTAATTCACTTGGTGAAGGGAGGGCTAAAATGTAATGCTAAAAAACATGCTCATTATTACTATTTGTGATAATTCAAACTACATATATATATATAGATATAATATATAAATCCAGCTTAAATGATTACTAAAACATCATCTAATTTTAATTGAAAACATTATTTGTGATTAGTTATAATAATTAGCATATATGAAGTAATAAGGATCAGTGGTCATAAGAAGACGTTTCGTAGATTCATCATAAGCTTCTAAGATTTTGAATAAAAGTAGCTAATAAATCCTTAAAAATACACGAAGAAAAAGTACAGATTTCATACCTGAAGAGCTCTTCGTCAACGATAAAATTTTGGAATGCAACTTGCTGATTATAAAAATTGGCTCCCAGTGGAGAAAGAATGAAATATCACAGAGAACGTCCATATTTTTTCGAATAGTCATAATATGATTATTATATACAAAGGAAAAAGGACAATGAATGTTTTAAATGGTGCTCAATATTATAAAAATCATTGGGAATCGAGGAGTGGGTCAATATAATTGATCTTCGATTAATTATAATTGTTTCTAGAAAAATAAATTGATGTGAAGGGATCAATCAAAATAAGTGAAGTAAAGAAAAATTTAAAAACTTGGAGTTCTCTTCTATTCTTTTAATTGTGACTAAATTTTTCAATGAAAGTGATTAATTATACATTGCATTAGGAGAGAATACAGAAACAAACACTGATATTTTCATAGAGAAAATACTGGTGTGTAATAAGCAGAGTTTAGAATTAGGCTAATGCCCTCATAAGATATTAAAATTACTCTAAAAATAATAGAGATACTTTATTACATTTGGTTATAGGAATAATAAATTTTAGGAAGAGGCAAAATACTCGCATAAAATTATAACGAACTAGCATAAGGAATGGTCAGTGGATTAGATCATCAATCAGGCTTATAGATTTTGATAATGCATTAAAGAATGTGAGACGAAAGTAAAATATTAAAACCTTAATTAGGAGATCAGCTTTCTACTTTGCTAATAAATGTGAGTTAGTTGCTGATTCAATAAAAACTATGTGATTAATGCTTGTAATTATCAATGACTAACATTAACGGAGAATTTATATAATAATTTGCCAAATACAATAAATGGGACAAAATTGAAAATGTTTTTAAACATGGGATCTGTATGGAGGGAGATCAATGAATTGTTTAGCGAAAAAAGGAAATTTAAGATATAAAACAAAAGAAATAATCTAAATGAAGTTAAAAGCTAAACGAAATTTTCTTAGTTATAAAATATATATATATTTTGTGGTTATTAATGGGAAATAGGGAGTAACTCCTATTTCCAATCCCAGGTTAAAAACTAAGACTTCGTAGATTAAAGAATAAATTCTGATTGATACCCATAGTAAGAACGTTCACTGTGTTGTTCAGTTTGTCAAATCAGTGTTTTATATATGGATAGAATGAGAAAGAAATTAAGAATGTATTATAAAGATATCATTTCACCTGAGAATAAGAATGTTTAGTAAACAATTCATAAACGGGTTTAAGAATGGAAAATTGATTCTTAGGCAGACGGAATACAAGTTTCAATATCTAAAACATGTGTTTAGTTATTAAAAATTCAGACATCTTTAACATAATTGTCTATTTATTTTTTATAATAATGAATAAAATTGCATTTTATGCAGATTTTAATTGGCATTGAAAAAAACGTTGGAGCTCACATTTAAACTTAAAGATTTACAGAGAAAGGCATTATTAACGGAAAAAAACAGCCTGTACATACCCATCAGATCCTAAACGAAGTTCGCTTAGTCTTGTTATTTGGGCATTGTTTTTTAATAAAAATGAATTTAATTAGATACATCATTTAACTATACCCAACCAACCTGCAAAGAACATGCAATTAGCTAAGTTTTGTGTAGATTCCGCTCGGTTAAGTATAAATGGAATTTCAGAAACGGATCAATTTCAAGTTTATGACTGATTAGTTTATAAGACTGAATATTCAAAATTATTATTTCTTCAAGACATCCACACGACATCGTCTAAAAACGTTTTGTTTGTGTTTTTAGAATTTTTGCATGTAATTTTTAAAAATAATAGTCCAAGAATTAAACAAAGAAGAAGTACAAAACTAGAGTCAATGCAACAGTTATCATCTATAGAAGAAGCATATTAAATAACAAACACCAACTGCATATAACTTTACTCTCAGCAAAAAGACCAAAAATTCAACATCACCCAGAAAAATGACAAAGTTGAGGTGTTGGGTATCGCCGATACGGTGATGCGTAGAATTTAAGTTTTATTCGTAAATATTGTAAAACAATGTGAAAATATTTTAAACATGACCACAAGTGACGAAGAGCTTACTAATAACTACGGGTCTCATAGATGAATAGAAAAGATAGATACCTATTTTCATATTCAGAATATCCCATTTAAAGACAGAGAGTATGATAATTATTGAGGTATGACGACTTTAGCTCATTGACAGATAAGAACAGATTGATACCAAATAATTTGGTTTAAATTCACGACATTACACAGTCCATACAAATTACTAATAATTGTCACCCAGATAAAAATTGCCATGAACTATAAACCCTATATCCATTAATGTTAACTGTAATCGTTCATAAATTGAAAATATTTCGCATTAAAGAATTATGGAACGCATATAGATATTCCCCAGAAAGTATGCGGTGATTAAAAGGGCACCATATTACTCATTCAAACGTTAAGGATGAAGGAAGATCAGGGTATCATACTTAAGTGGCCTTTCAGCAACTCGAGAGAAAAACGTTTTCAATTGTTAAATACTGTTGATGCACTAAAGTAATGGGAAACTACAATTCTCCTAAATTACTTAACTGCTATGCGAGTTGAGATAAATTATTCGCCTATCAACCTTGTACTTAGAATTTCTAGTAATTTCAATAATAAATGGAGTCATGACTGGCTTCCATTCCCTTTTTATCAGGTTCATAAAACTGGGAAGTCATTTGGATCCGATACAACATTCCTCTAGGGAAAATGTGGGTAAAGATTTAATAATCAAAAATGTGTAATTCGTAGATGAATAAACTTTACTAAATATTATCAGATGGATATTAATATCAGTCGATGTTTTATTTCCAGAAAGCTAAGTTGAATGAGGAACACATCTCAACAAGCATGGAGTTTGAGATTCCTCATAAGTTTTTTCAGCATTTAGTCATCGTGCCTAGCTAAAACGATGGCATCCAAATTTGAAACATGTAAATTATGTAAGAATTATTTGATAAATATATTACACATATTATCAGATGGAACAGTTTCACTACTAAAACGTAAGGGATTTTATCCCAATACGATTGGATGGATGTATACAAATTTAATCATGAATTAATTATCTGAAAATAATTTTAATAATTGAATAATGAAGCTCATATTCTTTTCGAAATACAACATGCACAGACCTATTGGAAAAATTTAATTGAAAAATTTAAAGATAATTAATATGTTATATCCCTACAATGGAAGAGTTATTATTGGCGGATGTGTTTGAAAATTTTAGAACAACTTGTTTAGATACTTATAATTAGATCCAGCACGTTATTTTACATCTCCAGGGTTATCTTGGGATGCATTATTAAAAAAAACGAGAAAGTTAAATTAGATTTATTAAAAGATCCGGTATGTTGTTAATGATAGAAAAGGGGTTTAGAGGATCCGTATATAAACACATAGATATGCGAAAGCTAATAAATCCATAATCAAGAAAGTTATGATAAAAATAACCGCATAGTTTATATTCACTTATTTGATACCATAATATTTGTATGGTTGGGGCAATGTCTCCAGTATTTGCCAACGGGATTTTTAAATGATGAAAAACATTAACGATTTTAATGTTTTGGACATCAGTGATATCTAAAAAAGGCTATATTTTAGAAGTTTGATTTGGAATATCCTAAGAACTACACATTTACTAACGATTACCCTTAGCAGCAGAAATATAAATAGATACAGTTCAAAATTAGTTCCCTTGAAATAATAAACGAAAAATATATTATACCTATAGAAATTTAAACAAGTGTTTGAATTTAGGATTGAACACTACGAAAAACATAGAGTATTAGAATTGATCAGCGCAATTGTGAATCATACATTGATCCTTCACGAGAAAGAGAAAGGAAGCGAGAAATGAATTTGAGAAGATCTCTATAAATTATGAACAACTCGTGTTTGTAAACGATGGAAACATAAGAAATAGAGTTGATGTACGACTGGTTAAAATGAAGAGCAAGCTCAAAATTTAGTATAAACCAATTTTGAATCGTTATAAATAATTTGCAGATTTAATAGCATGCCATATGAAAAAGACAAACCTAAGTTTTGATAAACCTATTTATGTAGGAATGTCTTTTAGAGTTAAGTAAAACTTTAATGTTCCCTTCATTATAATCATATAAAAAATAATATATGAAAAAGCAAAATTATTATTCAGATACAGATTCGCTTATGTTATTTATATACAAACGAATGATATTAATAAAGATATGAAAAGGAATATAAAATTGCGATACATCTGATTATCCAAAAAGAGCATAAATTATATCAGAAAAAATAAAAAGGTATTGGGTAATTAAAAGATGAAACAGCTGGAAAAAACTTGATAACAGAATTTGTAGTCCCCAAACTCTGAAAAATCTGATAATATAATTTTAAGAAAATAAAGAAATTAAATAACTAAGTGAGTAAGAAACAGTTATCAATCACAACGATCTAAACATTGATGACTAAAAAAAAATATTTTTTATGAGAAATACAAAAATAGTAAGACTGAACTACTTACGAACGAAAAACATGATTGTATACTACCAAGTAATAATAGCATTATCGGGAAATGTGAATGATAACTTATTATTAGAAAATAATATAAACACTTAGCTTTAGGACATTATAGAATAAGTTAGTTGGCGCCAACAATAGATTAACTTTTTAGTTGTAGTTAGTTTTTAAGATAATTCAATAAAACGATGAATTTAAACGTAAGCATATTCTAAGGAATGTCAAGTATATTTCATATAAAGTTTAAATAAATTATAATAAAAATAATGATAAAAATTATTTAAAATTTAAAAAAAATTAATTTAAAATTTAAATTAAAAATATTTTTTAAATATTTTATATTTTTGAAAAATTTAAAAAAAATAATACATTTATAATTTTTATAAAAATTAATTTATAATTTTTTTTAAATATTTAATATCTTTAAAAATTGGGAATGCGGCAACTTTTACCATATTAATAATAATATCTCTTGAAAAATTGGTATGGCGGAACGTTTACCTATTATAATACTATCTTTTGAAAATTTGGTATGCGGCAACGTTTACCACATATCTATTTTTAATATTTATTGTGTATATATGTTTTCATTTTATTTTAAAATTCTCAAAAACTTGACACAAAAATCAGCGATTCAGATGCGTGTTTTAAAAAAAATAAAAAGTGTAATATAGTTTTAAAACACCTTCTTTCAGAGGTGTCCGCCCTGCTTAAGGGACTAAAAAAAACAGGGAGATTTCTTTTCTATATTTAATTGGTGAAAAGATTTAAAAAAAAAAAAATTACAACTGTAAAATATAATTTTAAAACACTTCTTCAAGAGGTGAATCTGCCCTGACTTAAGGCAGGGAAGGATTTTTTTTATATTATATTGTGAAACAGACATTTAAAAAAAAAATACAACTGTAAATCTACATTAAAAAAACCTTCTTTCAAGAGGTGAATCCTGCCCTGCCAAGGCAGGGCAGGATTTCTTTTTATATTATATCTGAAAGAAATTTAAAAAAATAACTGTAAAATATTTTTAAAACCTTTTTCAGGGTGAACTCCTGCCCTCATTAAGGCAGGGCAGGATTCTCTTTATATTATATTGTGAAAAGAAATTTTAAAAAAAAAAAATACAAACTGTAAAATTATTTCCAAGATTTTTTTTTATTTTATTGTTTGAAAGTATTTAAAAAAAAAATACAAACTGTAATATAATTTAAAAACATTTATTTTTATCATGATATTGTTAAAAGATTTTTAAAAAAAAAACTGCAAACATGTTAATATTAAAATAACACAGGAAATTATTAATATTGTTGAAGAAATTTAAAAAAAAAAAATACAAACTTTATATAATTTTAAACCTTCTTCACGTTTAAATCCTGCCCTGCCTTAAGGCAGGGCAGGATTTCTTTTATATTATATTGTTAAATAGAAATTTAAAAAAAAAAATTCCAAACTGGCAAACCTAATTTTAAATACATTATTTGAACATTTTAATGTTAAAATTTAAAAAAAAAAAATACATTCCATAAATTAATTTAAAACATTCTAAAATACTTAACAATCCCCCCGCCTTAAGGCGGGGCCAGATTTCTTTTTATATTATATTTTTAAACGGATTTCAAACAAAACAAACAAAACAACTGGTAAAAAATATTTTTAAAAACACTTCTTCTTTTATATTAAATTGTCGTACCAATTTAAACTATTGCTTCAATTGGATTAACCCTATAAATACAAGAATCGCCTAAGGCGATGCAAGATTTCTCTTTTTTAAAAATATAGTAATATTTAAAAAGCATCTATAGTATATTATATATTTTTCTGCATCGCCTTTAGCGATGCGGATTTCTTTCTTCTGGAGTCCTATCACTCTCAAAAAATATAATTTTTTTTAAATCACATCTTTCATTTAACGTCTTTAGCGCAGTCTTCAGTGATGGCGCTCCTATACTTCAAAAAATATTTTTTTAATCCAACAATTTCATTTACGTACTTTAGCGCAGTCCTTTAAGGACCTGGCGCTCCTATAACATTAAAAACATAATAATTTTTTTTAAATCAAACATTTCATTATACGTACTTTTCTAGGCGCAGTCCTTAGGACGGCGCTTCCTATACATTCAAAAAAATATAATTTCTTTTTAAATCAACAACTTCATTCTGCTACTTACCTAGTCCTTAAAGACGGCGCCCTAACATTAAAAAAATAAAAAAATATATAGTATTTTTTAAACGATTGAGTGTGGACCGATGCCTTAAGGCTCGGTCACGAGTACTTAAAAACGTATTGTTTAATAAAAAATTAAAAAAAAATATAATTCTTTTTAATGAAGATATAACTTTCATTTAACGTACTTTTAGTGCTGGTAAATTAAGAAAAGCACTAAGCTTATTTTAATTATAAAAAAAATTTATTTTAAAAATAAGTAACAAAGTTAATAGAAAGTATTAATTCCCCGTTTCAGGGCCCCCTTGAAAAAAATTTCAAACAATACAAATTTTTTTTCTTTATAATATAATGGAAACATTTCTATCAGTGGAAGATGAGATAGCAGAATAATCAACGACAATCATTTTATTACATTCTATGTAGAGCTATAATTATTGGAGAGTCTGGATGCGGTAAAACGAATTTACTACTAAGAATGTTAACTTATGGATAGTGGTTAGTTAATTTTTATTTTGTTTCTGAAAAGTCTTTCTTTACCCCAGCCAGAATATAAATTAATAAAAATTTAGGCATTAATAGTAGTAAAAAGAATAATGAATTTAAACACATATAATTTTGAAATGTGGGAAATATTTACCGTTGAAGACTTGAAGTCGCCTACACCTGAATATTATTTAAGATTCTTTGTAGTTAAGTTTCAATATTTATATTAATATTTATATTTATATTAATACCCCAAAAGAAAGTTACTTTATTAGAGAAGATATATCCATTAAATAGCTATTTGTGATTAAATGTCTATAAAAAGAGATAACTAAATAATTTATTCAGGTTATCTTCTCATTTGAAGGTTTTAAGAATTGTTACTATATTGATTACGTAATATTTTATTTACGTTTTGTGTGTGTTGATGTGTGTGTGTGATATTGTTGTGTTTTGTTGTATGTAATATATATATTTATTATTTACATCATGGTATCAATTATGCCCTACTTTTTTATCAATTAAAAATTAGAAACTAGTGCTGACACTGAAGTTTATAATTTTTGATTTGTAGTGTTTTTATGATTTGTTGTGTGTTTCTACTTTTTGGTATCCACTCAACCCTTACCCTGAATCCAGAACTGAATCAATTGTTAAATTTTAAGATTCTCATACTATCTTACTAGTGATAAGGGAATGGACACGATAAAATGTGTTAATTTTATAATTATCAATGAAATATCACTTATTCGTGTTGTAATTGTATTAATTAACGTGTGAATATGCTAGGAGGATGTAGGTGCTTGAAAAAAGTTGTGGAAATAGCTACTGTTTTGCATGTAATGCTTAATTACTTTACAGTTGTCATGGATTAGTGTATATAGTGGGATGACTTTGCTAATGTTAGCAGTTTATTTGTGTGGGTGTGTGTGGTGGTGGTGTGTGTTTGTGTGTGTATGTGTGGTGTGTGTGGTGTATGTTTGTTTGCTGTGTAGTGTTTATTGTGTGTGTAGCTAGATGTAGTTGTGTAGTTAGTGGAGCTATTTGAGTAAGATTCATATTCCGTATAATAAATCCACTTTTCTCATTTCTATGTATATAAAGTTTATTACCAGATAGTTGTATACAACTCAAAGATGGACTTCATCTCGAAATGTATTGTGCTTGGAGATACACACTAGTGTGTCGGACGGTTAGTGTGTACGTTTTTAATATACAAGTATGATAAATCGCGCTCTGAGTTATGCCTGTACGGGATTGTCAAGTATTAGTGATACTTTATTATTGAATTTTCGCTCTCTGAAGCAGGGTATGTTTGTGTTGTGTGTGTGTGTGATTAGACTTTTTTTATTGGCCACTTATTCCTCCACCCTTTCCTTCCATCTTCATAGAAATTTAGCTGTTGCTGTTTGATAGATCGTTTCTATTGTATAGTTCCTATTCACTTTTTATTTTTCAAAGAAAACTAATTTTATTTTTTTTAAAACAGGACCAAACTTTTCTCCCATGACTCGGGACGAGGGAGGAATAATAATACTGTTAATATAATAATAATAATGAGATAATTTTAATATGAATTAGTAAATAAATTAATACAATATAGTAAAAGTAAAGATATAGGACGTTATTAAATACATTTAGAAAATAATAATATTAATAGAAAATAATAGAAATAAATAAGTATAAAAAATTATAAAAATAAGATAAAAAAAATGCTAGTAGAAATAATAGATAATAGTAAAAATGTAATAGTTGAAAATATATAGGTTATTATTAGGTCATTAATGTTAGTATAACTTTATTGATTTGTCTTAAAGTGATTGGAAACATTTTTAAAGATGTTTTACTGATATTTGTGATATAAATAATAATAATAAAATTATATAATAATAATGAATATAATTAAATGTTGATGATGATATTAATTAATGAATGTGTGTCATTAGTGTATGATGATGAATAGTGATTAATAATAATGAAATATATACTCATAGTGTATTAAAATATCTTTATGGTAAATTAAACCGAATTATTACAGATAATGTATAATGTGTGTAAAGGGTCGTTTGTGTTAGGGACATTTCAAGGAATACATTTGTTTGTAGGATTATTAATTTTATTCTCTTATACCTTCGATATACAAAGTACGTTATTAGTCGCTAAGACAGCGGATAAGGAGTCTTGTTAAGAAGTTATATGTCTCTCTAATGTAAAAATACCTGTAGAACATGGATTCTTCTCTTCCTCAGTAGGAGGTGATATCTCTATGAAATATTATATGATTGAAAATGCCCTGATTCACGAATTCAATTTCATGGAACTTAAAGGAAAGGTTTTGAATGAGCTTTGGACTGAAAAAAAATTGGAGAAATGATATACTAATGCATTGGCATTTTACATAGTGTTTAAAAAAATAATGCAATTTTTTACAAATAGTTATAATTGATTAGGTATTTTCCTTTTTAATAAGTTATTTTGGTCCTTATAAATGTTTGCATTAAAATTAAACTGTTTCGTTGTTTGCAATTCGATGGGCAATTTGCTCTCAGTCTGGGACGTGAATAGGTAAGTTTTTGGCATTAATGTTAGTTTACCTTAACTTTGTTCGTCACGGACGAGTATAGAGATAACTATTCTGATCGTAGCTACAGGCTTATTTTCTAATTTGTGTGATTTGTCTGTGGATGGTGTGAGTTGCGATATAGTGTACGGCTCGAGGATTTGTGTGCTCGGTGATACAGTGCTGTTTGTGTGGTCGATGTCGATGCATGTTTTGGTCGACAACATTTTTCTTCATTAATGTGTCCAAATTGTCGACACATTTAAATTCGGGTAATCGAATTATAAAGCTAGGCATCGATTAATTCATTAAATTTTTGCTTTAATATGTGTTTGTGTGTGTATATATAGATACTATTATATATTATATATATATTTGTGTATTTATTCTTATAGTGATGATTTATACAATAGTTATTGATTAGGATCACGATACAAAATCTCTTTGTAAATATTATTTGCTATGTTATAATGTAAAATTAAATTTAATCACTCTCAGTTTTGATATTGCTAATGAGATATGCTTGTATAAAAATAGTTTATTTCATATTATAGTGAATTAAGGTTATAACGTTTTTGACATTATGTATAAATGTTAAGTTATCATATATCTGTTGTCAAGTATGGACTTTTCTAATGCTGTCAGTATTTGTGGAGTATATTAAAGCGGCAAAATAGTGGTTTTCGAGTACCGATGGGAACAGAAGGGGGGACGATTTCCATACCCGTAGGGAAGGGGGGGAGGAACCCCCGCTACACCAAAATACCAAAGTCGATGCTGTGGTGTGTTTGCTCGCTCGGGTGAGATCGTACGTCGCGGAGTGTGTGTTGTGTGTGTGTGTGTGATAGTGTGTGGGTAGTTTGATGTGTTTGACCCTGGTTTCGTTCCCGGTGTGTGATGATGTCGTGAGAAGCAGTCTACCTCAGGGTATAGCATTAGGTCTCTGATCTTTGCTTGCCCATGCTATACACTACATGGTGTTTATATTCTATATGTTTAATTGTGTTTTACAAAGAACAATATTTGTGTTATGTTTATCAAAAAATAAATGAAATTAGTATCAATATTCGTACAAATAATGATCTAGAATAGATTCAATGGTATCTAATGGATGGTTAGTCAGGGGTGGGGTAAGGCGCTAAAAGAAATCAGCAACCAGATACTCTGAATTTAAATCTTGAATTTAACTCCTTTTTAAATCATGCGCGAAATGAAGACAGACAAACTCTATTTTTTCTCGTATATAACATTAGAGAATTAGTATATAGTTGTTATGAGTCAAGAAACAAAATGATTGAATGCAAATTGAAAACAACTATAAGTAATTGAGTAGAGATAAGCGTTTTTCGACTGTTTGTTATATCTAAATATGACTTTCAGAAATCAATTAGAATACTATATGTAGAACTCTCGAAGCTCAGTGTGATCATTGAGATGGACGTGGTGCGGCAGGTTGAATCTTGATTACTGATCTTATCAGTGATTTCTATAACTGTGCTCGAGTTCTAGAGTTCGATTGTATGTTGTAATAATAGTCGGTGCATCTTTATGCCTGTTTTTGATAATGCATGAAAAGCATATAAAATATTCTCTCTCTATTAATTATTTTCATAGTACCAAAAATGACTTTTTCTTTATAGAACATTTACTCGCTAAATTTACAGTGTATAACTATACTGTAGTCATAGTTAATACGTACTGGTTATCCATGATCTCAAGCTATTATTATTAGACTCAGTTCGTTATGTGATTGTGGGTATAGTGTGAGGTGTTAGTGTGAGTGTGGTTATGGCATCATCATGGACACAGAGGCATTTCATTGACTTTTCTGTCGTTGTTGTGATAGTATGTGTGTGGCATCTGGGTGACAGAGCGTGAGTTCTTTTATTTCAATATATATTCTGAGGAGGAAGGGTGTTGCTAGTGTGAGCTTGTGACTTGTGTTGAAAACTTCGAAATTTAATTAAGGTTGATATTCGATAGTTTTTGGACTTTTCTTTGTGACTAAATAATTGTTACTATATGAGATTTCTGTTCAAATAGCTTACTTGAATCTGTCGATATGTTTGGTTATTGACAACAAGAAATATTAAGTTTAGCACACAATTCGAGATAGGCAAATCAAAGTTAGATCTGAATGGTTAACTGGATAGAGGTTTGAGGGTGGGTGGTTTGATTTTAGGTACTGTTATTATTACTGCATTGAAGCATTTAATCTAGGCTGTGTAGTTGGGAGTGTTTATAGTAAAAAAATTCACGGAGAAAATATTTTAATAGCGTTTTCAAAATATAAGTAATGTTTGAAATAGTGATGTTAGTAAAATACAACTTATGTGTTGACAGGCACAAACACCTACAATATAAAATATGGACATAATATAGTATTATTGTTTGTCTCCAGATTTATGTTACTACTAAATATGACACTCTGATAAATACATGAATAGTTTTTCTGACTCTAACCTCTTTACTCATAGATGGTACCATCCTATGTGTATCTCCGAGTTTGATTTATTGGTATTCACTATCTTAGTTTTGCCCCGAGGGATGTATTAATTTGTGTGAGCATTATACAACTCTCTACTTGATTTACTGCTTATAGTGTATCGTTAAATAATAACAAGAATCATTCTTTACGTTATTTATTTAAATACGATTGTGAGATTAATGCCATTTATTTTTTTTTATGTGTCATATAAAACAAGTACAGTACTCCTAATATATTCATCGCTACTGACTTTGTACTTTTGATTCTATTCCTAAACTCCAATAACGGTAAATTAAATGTTAATGCACAGATGCAATTTATAAACACCCAAAGTTTATCAAAATAAAAAATAAATTTTAAATTTTGAAATTTCAATAATTTTACAAGTATTTCGACTCGAAATTAATAAAGATTTCATTAAAAAACATTAATATACCCTAGCATAAAGAAAATAATTAGAGTAAAATATTATAAAATATATACAATAGATATAAAATGTAAAATTATTATCATCAATAATAGAAGAATAATAGGAAATAAAAAAGAGCAAAATATTTAAATATATTAATATTAATTAAACCATTATATAATAAAAATAAAAATCTGACATTATATGAAAAATAAATCCTCCTTAAAATTTTCAAACCTAACATAGAATAAGTTTAAAAAATTTATATCTCTCAACAATACACAATCGAAGTGGTGAGATAAATATATATATAAATTATATATATTAAAAAGAAAACTATAAAGAACACGAAGATGATATTATATTAAACTTAAATATATATATAAATACTAGATTAACCTAAATGTTAAAGTAAATAATAAATAAACACGCAAGGTAACAAATAAAGAGTATAAAAAAAATATAAGTTAGAAAAATATTTGTGAATATCAATTATAAAAATATAAATTAATATAATGAAGTAATATAAAATTAAATTAAACACAAAGTATAAATGTGAAATAAAAAACTGATTTATATATTGAGGAAATATAAAGTAAAAAAGAAAATACTATAGTATATTATGCAAATGTTTCAACTTTATACGGTGCATATAAAATAATTGTAATAGTTAATTCGATTTATTTATAAAAATAGATAAAGTTGAGTAATTAGAAACATTAGAATAGTCTTAAGTCTTCACATTTTAGAAAAACGGCAGTTATATCTTTTGCAAGATATTGCTCATAGCATTATATGTACGTCATGCATCAATGTTAAGTAACAGCAATAGCTAATAATATAATTTGACATTTAATGATAATTGATTATTAGCGATGTTTACTAACTCAGCACTCATCAGCTTACCTCTGAGCACAGCACTCGGTGCTAGCTATCACAACTTCCTATCTTATAATCACTTCTTACCTATCTTCTCCTTCCTTATTCTTTTCCTATATCCTCCACTTTCTACCTCCTTCTTCTACTTTCTTCTTCTTCTTCCCTCTTCGTTTATGCTAATTTTATATTTATTAATATGTCCAGGGAGGGCCCCGGTCCGGGAGACGGGTCTCTGGATCCGAAGCCGACCCGACTCCAACTCTGGCTCCTCTACCGTGTCGTGCCGAGAGTTTCATATTTCTTAAATTTCACGCATTATTTAATTTTTAGGGCAATTGGACAGGCTCTCCCATACGACTGTGGGAGCGCGCTCTGAGTCTGAACGTAATCTCGCTCTAACGAACGGAGATTTGCGTTGCTGTGCATTATTGCATCGGACACTGCTCTCAACCTTTCATAGCCTCTCTCTCTCGTACTCAGTTATATCGTTATGGGCGCCCTTAAGACACTCGGTTATTCCGATTGTGCGTATATATGGAACGGCGTGCTCGCACAAGCATAAGGAAAAAAAAAAAACACACAGACCCTAAAAACCCAGTTGGCCCAAGTGGGTTCCTTTTGGGGTTTTTAAGATTTATCGGT
>JABUQX010010052.1:60000-75000 GCA_015478945.1 Trachelipus rathkii | reverse complement strand
CGGTATAATTTATATATTTTTACTAACAAACTTTTTGGCACAATGAGAGCAAGTGAATGCTTTATCAGTATTATTACACTTTTCAGTAATGCAATTAGAAATTTCTTTCTCAAAAAGATTTTTGCGATCATTATTATCATTTTTAATATTTTTATTAAGGTAAGCTGAAGCAGGATCACTATACACTGTTGATGTTTTAGTATCAAAATTTCTGGACATAGAAAAGCAGTTCTGCCTCATAATAAGTTTTTCCTTTGGTAAGGCGCCTTCTTCTTCAACTTTAACTGAAAATAAGACACAAAATACAACAAACATTAATAAATAAGTCGTTTAAAAAAAGCAATCAAAAGATGTGGAAAGAATGTTTTAAATAAAATAAAAAAAAGTAATTTTAATTCACCCTCATTACTATTTTAGACAATTAAACAAATTTAAATGTTAATTGCGACCCAACAAATAAATTGAGTCATAATTTGAGAAATTATAAGTTATAACATTTATGAACCAGATTATGAAAGGTAATAACGTCTTTAAAACAATGACGTCAAATCAGAAATAATCACCTGAGAGCATGCTATGCCTAGCTAACACGAACTTCGATTCCGAGAATGCTTTTGTAATACAAATATTGAGATTGGCAGAGTGTTTCAAAAATTTTAAACTATGACGTCAGTCATATCATCATGAAAAATCATTAATCCATAATTTTAATAAGTGCACGAACGCATTTTTACTGTCAGAAGTTTGAATTTTTTCTTTATTGGTAAATTGATCTGTTACTTTCTTGTTCGGTGTTTTCTTCATGTAAAATAAATAAATAATAATAATAATAATAATAATAAAATAATAATAATAAATAATAATAATATAATAATATAATAATAATAATACATGGATAATTAAGAATTAATAAAGAATAACCAGCCAAACTTGAAGATTTATTAACTGTAAAAATAATACTTTCAGGAATATATAATATCAAGAATATTAACAATCCAAAAAATAATTAATAATAATAATAATGACTAATTTACTGAATTTGATGCCAAAAAAGTTTTTTTTTATAAGTACATATCCTCATAAATAGCGGCCGAAAAAAATCTAGTTTTTTTCTGTTTTTCTTTTATGTTAAGTGTAATTTGAAAAATATTTATTAATCACATTTTCAACTTCTAAAAGTACCGCTACTATAAAAGTGCTCTCGATCCGTCTTTAAAATTATTTTCATTAGCTTGGAGTATCGTCTTCTCACTATCTCAAATTAAACTAACGAAAAAAGAAAGGAAGAAAAGAAAAAGAGAGAAAGAGAGCAAAGAAAAAAGAGAAAGAGAGAGAGAGAGAGAGAGAGAGAGAGAGAGAGAGAGAGCGAGGAGAGAAGACAAGATACATGAGAGGAGAGCGACGGAGGAGCAGATGGAGAGGAAGAGAGAGAGATAGGGAGAGCGGAGAGGGAGAGAGGGAGAGGCGAGACGGAGAGAGACGAGAAGAGAGAGAGGAGAGAGAAGAGAGAGAGGAGAAAGAGAGAGAGAAGAGAGAGAGACGAGAGAGAAGAGAAGAGAGAGAGAGAGGAGAGAGAGAGAGAGAGAGAGAGAGAGAGAGAGAGAGAGAGAGAGAGAGAGAGAGAGAGAGAGAACGAGGAGAGAGAGAGAGAGAGAGAGAGAGAGATAAGAGAGAGAGCAGAGAGAGAAGAGCAAGACGGACGGAGTAGAGAGAGAAAGAGAGAGAGAGGAGGGAGAGAAGAGATGAGGAGAGATGAGAGACGAGAGAAATACTAAATTGTAGGTTTAAATAAAATTACTGTGCTCACAGACAGGCCCACCTTACACGAACACTTTTAAATAGGAATAATGGAGGGTGTCGAGGTGGTCCCAAGAATGGTTCAATGTGTATGAGAAACAACCTTATTACAAAAATTGGAAAAGACAAAAAAAAAAAATTTGAAAAAAACAAAGTGTTTGAATAGACCAATAAACTGTCCTTGTCACAATGTAATAAAGGGCGATGCAAGATTAATCCGGGTAACAAAGAAATAGATTATGAATGATGATCTGAAAAGGGTTCAGCTGTGTAAGAAGAACTGGAAGTTAGTTAAAGGTGTTATATGTTGGGTTTTTCTCCAAAACAATCAAGAATATGGTCTCACTGGTAATGGCACCATTCTGCTAAATGTAGGTTAATAAATAGACCAAAGAAGGCAAGTTACACCAGTTATACTCTTGAGAATAATCTAACTAATTTGGTAAAAGGATGTGAACGTTTAATTCATTTTCCTGATACTGGTGGTTTCCTAAAAACGTTGTACTATTAGGGCATGTTTCTAGTTTGGAGTTAATGACTAGAGATTACTCTATGTCAGTAATGACGATAATAATTCTGCTCATCTCATACTGAAATTAATATTTAGACAAGGCTATGATTGGCCAAGAAAAGCCAGGAATACCGCATACAAGGCCAGAGTAGCCAGATATTACGTGGAAGTTGTCTGCGTAACTTTCAGTTTTAGAAGTTTTGATAAGATAATAATATTATTAATTTAACTTTGAGAGAATCGTCTACGCTCCTGGTATAAAGACGGACAGTATTCTTAACTCTTTAGGGGAGCTAGTTGTAGATAATTTTGTGAAAGAAAGAGATGGTAATGCTTGATAGACAGACACACTCTCAAGTATTATGACTGCATTCGTACACCACCTCTCAGTATACAACTGCAATTTACAGTGTTAAAACAGTTGCATCTCTCTAAGATGAGTTAAAAGGAGTGTTTAACTAAGTATTATAAAGACAAAAGAGAGTGAAAGCGTGAAGAAATTAATGAAGACAGTGACTGAGAGAGGCTATTTTTGGTAACCTTCTTCCGAGACTACATTTTCTCGCCAGTCTTTGACACTTGTTGAAATAGGTGGTAGGTGCGTAGTGTGATTGGTGTATGAAGAAATAAAGGAATTTCTACTGGACTCGTCTATTACCATCTGTGTGTGTGTATATGTCTTTATGTGAGTGTGTGGTGACTTGTGTATACGATTCATTATGTACTATATATTGTATTGTATGTTTTTTGCTTATGTTCTTTAAAATGAATACTATAATAAACGTTGAAACAGCAAATCTGTAGTTTTTTAGATTTCAAAATAAAATATGTATAAATATTGGATCAATTTAGGTTTATAAATAAATTATATAAGTACGAATTTATAATGTTATTAGCAAATTATACAAATAAATATTGACTAAATACATCATTGAGAAATTGGATAATTAAACTAGAGTAAATGTTTCGTAGATTTTTATAATAGATAACAATTTATTAATTAAGAGCAAACATGATTATTATATTTCACAAATTTAGGGAAGATGTTAATTTGATAATTATTGATAATGAATATATATAATAAAATAATTTTTTCAATTCAGAATTATATTGGTTAAATTTAGATATTGATCTAACTATAAGATATTACGAAGTGAGTGAGAATTAATATATTATTATCATAACTGTTTGTGGAGTGTTTACAAGGAGATATATAAATATTCAGAAAGAATAAATTAATAGATACATTTATTATTTTTTAAATAATATTATTAGTATTTCTAATAATCAGGAAATGAGTACTTGAAATAAATGGGAGTATACGTGTAAAAAACCGTATTCTATTTCGTACGTATTATTCAGCATGGGAAAAATACGGAAGAACTCTTGACGGGATAAGCATAGTGGTAAGAAAATTAAACGCAATTCTAAATATTCAATAGCGTGTTAATTATTATAGAATGATTAGACATGATATCATCTTAATGAGAGAAAAAGTTTGTACACATCTAAATATTAGTTTTTGTCAATGCCTATTAATGAATAACATTTGAAGAACAATCGTTATCATTGTTCAGATTGATTTATTATTATCCAACTATTAACTAACGATAGTAACCTTGTTGAGAATTCTTCATTTTGATAATAAGAGGTATTTTTAGGTATACTTAGAACTTACAAGTGATATTTTATGAGGTAACATTTTATCTCCGGAAGGAAGTTTAAAAGAGTAATGATATATGAAGCAGTTAAACCAAGATGTAAGGGTAAGTATTATTTTTGAAATAAATCTATTGTTGATTTAATTTATATAAACTAACTCATATCAAAATTAACTGTATTTACTCAAAAATAATGTTAAGCTCACAAAAGTTATATTCTTTTAGTGGCTATTTAAGCTTTCATGGAAAAACTAGTATACAATCACAAGATTGGCTAGCACGAGCAGATCGTAGTAGCGTATGTTTATCTTGAGTGGCTCCTCGGTCTATATGCACTATCTTTGACTGTAATAGATTACCAAGATTCGGAAGGGGGTGATGAAGTAACGTTTACTCACTGTCAGGATAATTAATTGTTTGAGGCATTGTTCACACATCTAAGTGTTTAACCAGACGAGTGTTCTCTATAAGTTCTAATGTCGTTTGTTGAGGATGTTTAGGGGCTTGATCTTACATAGGTCTATGTGTATTTACTTTGATAATTGAAGCGTGCTTTGTCTCATAAACAGTTCTATTTCTCGGTGAATTAGCAACATTGGAAGAAACTTGATTGTAAAATTCTGATATTCCTGGATTTGTTTTTGATTCAGCCGAATCTTTATAAATATATACATTATATCTTTTTGTGATATTATGGTAGCGTGTTTTTTATACTATACTACTCTGAGATTATCGTTTTATTTTGCAGAATGCAGGTTAACTATTGAAACAGACGGATCGATGCATAATTTATAAATTCTTATGGTATGTAATAAACTATAAGCAAAGTATGTACCAATGAGAATCATTTATGCCTTATCTTATAAGTAAGCATTATTGGGAATGCATTTCTGTCGAAAACTTATGTGTATTTTAAGATGGTACATATCATAATAAGCTTTTCAATAGAGTGCCTAGAGAAATTATGTTGAAATGAACGACTGACTCATTATTGGATGATGAGTATCACAAATACTTGTGAATCAAAACTATAAAATGGTGGAAGTTGTTAGAGCTTGTGATGAGATTGAAAATGAAATATAGCGGTTCGTAATATTAATTAGAGTGTAATTTGAGAAGAACTTGGTATATATTGAGTATATACTGACAGTTTTACTATTAGAAAATTTTAACGAACGCATTATTTGCACATTGCGAAAAATTTATTCGTACAAACTAGTGCCTTTAGAAAGACTGTGTTTCTGATGGATAGAGATAAAGCGAAACAGTGGTTACAAAATTATAATGTCTATAATGATTTTACTTGAACGAATTACTATCTGTTAAATTGGATAGTAGCTAAAATTTATTTATTATGGATATATAGTTTGATAAGTAATCATTTGTGCGATTGAATATGGGTTATTTTTTTTACCGATAATTTTTTTTTGTAGAAAAACTAAAAATACGGAAAATATGATGACGAGAAATGAGCATCACATCACAATAAAAAATTTTCTATCACTCAGATTATTTTAAGGTTTCAATAAAGCTACTATTTCCATTAATAACCCCTATAAAAAATGCCTTTTAAAGAGCACATATAAATAAATTTTATAGTTAATTATATTATTTAATTCGACGTACAAGAAGCCGCGGTCTGCGATCAGTTCTTTCGGGGCTTGAGAAAGATGTTCTCGTAGACGGCTGTGAGTTAGGACTATGAGCGCGGGTATTATTATACATTGCGGGCGGTGGAGCTTACACACAGGAATACGCATTGAAATACGACACATATAGTTATTAAACACTTGTTTAACGCTACAATCAAAAGGCTCAGTCAAAATCTATGGCATAGGGGAGGAGAACGATAATATGACAATTTAAAAGAACCGTATTAGTCTGCGAATATATTAGAATATAGAATCTGTAAACTCGTTGCCGATAACGTCAAACAACTATTGAGATGACATCATTTCAAATTGTAAAATTATGAGCCATTAAGGGCCGGTAAAAGAACAGTTTTAAGTAATTATAGGGTCTACTATGCCTCCTAAACAGACTATCTTTACAGCTCGTCCTGAATATAACTAATCCTTACCGTGGCTGATTTTACGCTATCTTTCCTAAGTTAATGTAAAATTATGAATGTTATTAATAAAAATTATCATTTTTATAGTATCAATTAGGAAAACGTAAATAAAATACTGTTAAACACGTGAATATAAAACACTTGATGAATAATTAACTATCCGGTACTTGCTATGAATTCGTTTGGATAGAAAACGTTATATTATTGTATAACTATGCGCTTATTTACCTCCAAGTGGATCTATATCCTTACGTTAAGGAGATATATTTATTGGTTAAATTTACATAGTATAGATTTATCATTATAACATAGATTTAAAATTACGAATCAGTCAGCACACTTACTTTTTGGAACATAATTATATTATATTAGTATACGTATATTTATATATATATTAATAATATTATATATTTTAATTAATATATAATTATTATTTATATTATATATACTTATATTATATATACTATATTATTAAATATATATATATTATATATATTATAATTATAGTATATATATTATATATAATATATAATTATAGTAAATATATATTAATATATATAAATATTAATATATATTATAATATATATTTATTATATATATATAATATATAATTATATTGTATATATATATATTATATCTTAATATAATTATTATATATATATTATCAAATTATATAATAAGAATTATAATATAATATATAATAAAAATTAAATAAAATTAACTATATTAAGGAAAATAACATATAAATATAATAAATAATATAAATAAAATTGGTGCGTCACATATACATTGAGGCGGGATTAATGAGGGCAACTTACTCTCGGGGGCTGGGCGACACGAGTAAATACTTGTTATACTGCAAATAGTACTTCGGCTATCTCACATTGTAAATATGTTTTTTATATAGATATTAATAATAAATAATATTAAAATAATAAATTAATAATATATTAATTAATATATAAAATAATTTAATTAATATAATAATTTATAATTATAAATATATATATAATAAAAATCTACGCGAGCGTTGTGTGCAGTGGTAAAACGGTATTCTTTGCCTGTTGTTAAACTTTGTGTGCAATGCTTTGTTACTTCTATTTTGCTCCAAAATATAAGTGAGTGATATATTATTATTAATTATAATAAAAACAATAATGTTAATATATTATATATATTTGTTGTTTTTTATTATTATAAAATATCTGTTTCTAAATTTGCTCCTTTTGTAAATTGTGTTATATTTTTTAAATTTGATTGCAGATTTGGAAAAGCTATATTTTAATATATAATTAGCCTATTTATCGTAATTTTTTATCGCTTTATTTAGAAACGTGTCTAACGCGGATATAAGTAAACTTATATGGAGTGATTATAACGGATTAATTAATATAGTAGTATTATCAGTTAATATATGGTTATTATAAATATATATATATATTATGTAATTATGATAATAATTAATTAATATAAATTATTAATAGTAATAATAATAAAGGATATAATTTAAATAATAATAATGAATAATTATATAATAAAATATAATAGAATTATAATAATAAATAAATCTAAATAAATAATAATGTAGTAATATAATTAATTAATAATAATATATAATATATATATTAATAATAATAGTGCTAATTAGAGCCTTATTAAGAGCTATTATATTTAAAAATTCAACACTTCAAAAAATAATAATTAATACCAAAAAAATATAATGAAGTAATATAAATAAAAATATATAAAATAAACAAAATATACAAAAGTAGTAACTTATTTTAAAGAATGAAAAATAATTAACAAAACAGAAGATATTTTCTCGGACTTTGCTCACTCTTCGCATGGAGTGGTACATGGTGAATGCTGTAGAAAAAGAGGAAGAGAAAGGTAATAAAGAGAATATTTACTAGGTGAGTAGAGTAGGAGTGTGCTGTTAGTAAGTAATAAAAAATAATTTCTATTAAAAATAAAACAAGTAATAAAACAAAAAGTAATTAACTATTTGAGTTTTTGTTTGTTATGGTAGAAAAAGTTAGATTTTTAGTACGATGTCGAATATACATTTAGAGAAAGTGATAATACAGTCGGTTTGGATTGTTTTGTGTTCGTGTGATAAAAAAAGAGAGATGTTTTGAAGATGTAGGGGTGGAGTGATTAAATCAGTGAGCGCTCGCTCTTACGAAATGGCGATTATGCGGGATCATTATGTTGGTGGCTCTGCTGGTAGATTAAGTTTAGTGGGGACTTTTGTTAGGTGTTGTGGCAGAGCGAAATAGGTGCACTGCAAGAAGGTAAGAGGTCAGGGGGTTTGATAATTGAATATTAAGATGTGATTGTTAAAATGTTTTTTTTCTAGTATAAGATGAACAAGGTACAATTAAAGGATAAGTTTTTATAGGTAATTATTCGTTCAAACGCTGCTGCGGAAGTAATTACGTTATCGAGATAGTGAACAAGCTACGAAAAACAAAATATAAATCCATTGACGATAGGGCAGGATTGTCTTTAGACAGGAATGCACAAGGCCTTGAAAATGAAGGTATGAGTATCGCGGTTGTGTAGACTTCAATTAGTGGGGGATTTGAGTAAGCAAATGAACAATAAGAATGGAATAAAGTTCTCGTTTCAGAAGGAAGGTGTTAAGTAGTAATCGAACTTGTGTAGAGATGAGTATTGTGTAGAAAGGTGCAGTTTTGTTTTACTAAGCGAGGACTTAAAGGCAGTAACTAAAACAACGGATTTTGCAGATGTGTTTGTTTGTTTTCTATTATCTAGCAAACTCGATTGCAAGTTTCATTAAGATAAAGATGTTTGTTTGGTTATTTTAGTAATATTGTTTTTTTTATGGGCGAGAAAAAAAGAAATTTGTCTGAACTATATAGTTGTCTTCGTTGAAGAAAGATAGAGGTAAATGAACAGTTTTGGAAGGAGGATAATGGGGACTTAAGGGAATAAGGAAGCTCTTCTGGAAGGAGCGCGAAAGGTCTAGGAGGGGTTAAAAATTAAGAATAAGGGGAACGCTTTAGGAAGCTAATGAATAGGGATGGCCCTGTTTCAATTTGTACTGAATAGGCGTCAACTGTGATAGGGGAGTGTGGAATTGTAAGAAATTCACTATCGAAATCTGTAAATAATATTTGGCAGTAAATAATGAAATAAGGTGATAATGTTGAACTATGATGGTTGTGGTGTTTGTTGAAGGTGGTTGACAAGAAAGGGTAATAAGTGCTATTTTGTGGCGAGCAGGTATTAATTACCATAAGCATAAGAGACAGGAATGGGTAAGAAGAGTTCGAGCTGTCATTTTAATATAGTAAGAAGTGGTATTCTGCAGGTAATAGATCGAATTACTTAGGTGTAATGATACTAGTAGAATTCGGATTGTAGCAAATTTTCTGTTGATTGGATATCTATAGAGGTATATTGTGTGAATAAGAAGGCGTGTGTAAATATAGTTTGTAGTAATCTGCAGGGATTGAAGGAGAGGCAAAGTGCGTAAGTAGTACAAATTACTTATTATTATAAAGGGTGATAGGAGGACTAAAGGGGAACTAGTAAGAATTTAGGAGGGTAATTATAGTTTATTAGGTGATATAATTACCGGGAAGAAATATATGTTGGTATATCTCTAATGAGTACGAAAGAGTGCGGCGAGTGATGAAGGACCGGATTGGTGAGAGCAATCGGTGCGTTTGGAGGAAGTAAGTTAAGATGATGGTGTTAGTGGATTATGTGGTAAGAAGTCAAATGATAGGTAAAAAGATGATGTGAGAGTAATAGAATTATAAAATTGGTATTTAAAAGTTTTAATGGAGTATTTTGACAACAAGTTTGGGCTATTGATAGGCATTAATAGGAGGAAGCTTCTTATGGGCAGATGTTAGTGATATATATGATGATTGGCGGTAGGCTCTTTATTTTAATTGGATCAAACGAATGTAGACGAATAGTGAGGCGAGATTGTAAGTTTGTTAGGTGTAAAAAGTGATTGGTTTAATATTAATAAGGTCGGAGTGGCAGGAGTTGTATTAAAATGTACTCCTTGGTATTAATTGCACATTTTGTATATGGAATAGGAGGTTATGAAAGGAATTGGAAGTTGGAATCGATAGATAAGGAAATGGAAGTGTTAGAAGATGATGAGAAATGGAATGATGATGTAAGCTTCATAATATCAAAGTGAGAAATATGATTTGTTTTGTGTTGGTGAAGATGTGATAATAATTGTAGTAGAATTGGTAGAGAGATTTGGTCCCAGTGTGTAAAAGGAGGGAGTTTGAAAGTAAACACGTAGAATAAGAGTAAGGTTATATGGTTGTGAGTGAAGAGTGAAGACTAGTGAGCAGTGTGAATGTTAGATGGTGAGCAGATTGGAACTAAGTGTCTGAGTTTAAATATTTAAGGTATAGTGTTGGTGCCAGGAAGGTGGCTTGGTGCAATATAAATGTTGTGAAAGTCTTTAGAGTGCAAGTCTTTAGAGTGCTAGGATCTTACATGAAGAGGGTATATAGTTACCTGTGTTATTGTATAGTAGTGAGACTATGTGTCTGGAATACAGAAGTATAGATCTAAAGTAAAATGTGTTAAGATGGACAACATATTGGGGCATGCTAGGTTGTGGTGGAAAGAATTCGGAATAAAATATGAGGAAATGATACATATTAAAGGAGTTTATGTGGTGTGAAGGAATGGGGTAAACACGAGAGTAATAATGCAAAATATTGGTTTTGAGATGGGTTTGGTCATTGTGGAAAGGATGATTGATATTCGGTTCAACTAGGATGTTATAGTGGGCGAGGAAATCGTCACCTATGATAGGAAGGGTGACGAGAAAAGTGGGATTGAGATCCAGTAATACGAATGTTGAAGAACAGAAATGTGGTTTGGCAGAGGCGAGAAATAGGTTCCATAGTAGGAGAGAATGGCGGGGTTATTTGTGAGGGGGGTATGGTTGTCAGGCCCACCTGGGCCAAGGGCTGAAACTTACACTGACAATATTCTAGCCATAGTGAATGGTCGTCTCAGTGTCCCGTGAAGCTATAGGTGAATAGGATTTTGCAATTCCTGTGAGAAAGATTTACTTTCTAAGATAATGGTTTAACACACAGAGAGGCAGGGCGCGGTAAGGCTGGCACTTTCTTTTCGAGAGGTGTTTATGTACATTTATTGTCTTTATTTTCCTACTGCTTTTCTATTTGCACGTATATTCTATTCCTTACGCTTTTACGCTAAGCAACTGCGTGTTAGCTACCAGGTCTTGGGGAGATAAAAGGTAGATGAAGAATTTATATATTAATACTTATATATTATATATATATATAATATATATTATATATTATATATATATATCTATATATATCTTATATATAATATTATATATATATATAATAATACTAATAATAATAGGTAAGAAATAAGTAATATAATAAAATAATAAAATAATAATAATATATAATATAATAAATAATAAATAATAATATATAATAAATAAATTATTAATAATAATGATAATAGATAATAATAATAATATAATATAACTTGATTTATTAAAGTATATTTTTCATCTAGTAAGGTGTTTGGGTGGTGAAATGTAATAATATATGCCCTATGAGAACAATAAACTTTACTTGAAGTAAAATAAAAGTCTCACTTTTTGATATATTGCATACCAATCATTTTAACATTAGTTGATAATTTAGAGCCTATTAACATTAGTTGATAAGCGAGACTAGAAAAAGACTTGGATATATGATAGAAAAAAAAGCTAAATTTTTTAAAAAAAAACAAAAAAAACAGAAAATTTTTGGCCTTTGGTCTTTTTTTTTTTAAAAAAAAAATGTCTTTTTTTAAAAAAAACAATCACGCAGAACGGATATTTTTTTTTAATACGCCAAACCTATTATATATATATATTATTTATTGTGGGTTTATTATAGGTATATATAATAGGTAATAGAGTATGAATGTGAATAACTCTTAGGGATAAGAGTTTATTATATATATAGGTCAGTAATAAGAAGTTACTATAATATGTTTACCTATTTAAAGAGAGAGATAGAGGTAGATAGGATGAATATATAATATAGGAGTAAGTATATGATAATTAGTAATGAGGTATATTTAATATAGAGTAGGACGAGATAGTGAACAGCTATAATGAAGAGATAGAGTAGAGAGTATAGTAGTAGATATGATGAAGGTAGAGAGAGAGAGAGAAGTTTAATATTTATATATTTACATATATATATATAATATATATATATAGCTTATATAAGGTAATATTTTAATCATTAAACATTTTATATTGTTAATTAATAGTGAATATAAATAATATTAATATATTATATATAGTAGCAGTGTAACGGTATTACATGTTGTGTGTGTGGTAGTTTAGATAGGATGTGTAGGCATGTGTAGAAAATTTAATCGTGTGTTATTAGGTAAGGAAATCTCATTACTGGTTCAGATAGTAACACTATTTAATGTTTAGATTGTTTTTTTTTTAATAGAAGCATAGCTGATCTGTTCATTAAGTCTCTTCAGTTCACCTTCGCTCTTTGCCCCAAGAGGATTGGGAGGTAAGGTGGGGACTTGTACAACGTCCACCTCCCTTGGATTTTTATTAGACAGAAAGGCAGTAGGAGCATAGAACAATGTGAAGTAGCGTACGAAAATATGAAATTGAGATTTGGTTACAAAGACCTTATCATTGCCGTCTCCCCTCTGTAATACATGTAGGAATCGAATACGGTGAGAGACATACGTCCCAAGAACCAGACATACCACTAGAGCATTTCAATGGGACAAGGAGAGGCGACGGACGCTACACTATGGTAAATGTGCAATCAGATAAGGAATCATGGGTTTCCGTAGGCGCCCAGGTGGGGCCACAGACATGTTTTGGGAAGCCCCCAATAAAATTTTCATGGAGCCACCGGCCAACTTTCCTTAGTGCTCACGCACTCCTAATCCAAAGCACCCCTTCTTATTTTTAACTATCGGCCAAGTTTGTTTTCAATAAAGTAACAAGGAGGGTAACAATTCTACAAGTTATTACTCTCCCTTTCCACAGTAAGACATTCGGGTTACGAGCAGAACATCGAAGCCAATATAGCAATATTATAGCAGTACTCCTAGTTTCGGATCTCTGAGGTGTTTTAGCACGCCAGCCGGTCGGTTTTTGTCGCGTTTATCCATAGGAGGGCTACTCTTTGTTATACAACTATACATCCGCTTTAAGTCAACTGCGGCTGGGAATAGTCATTTCATAAGTTCATAGAAAAATATAGAAGACTGCTATTCCACATGACAAAACCATCTCACATACTTTCAATTTATTCTATGATAGTTTTTATCTGACGGGTCACCTCTTTGTTGCAAAACACAACCTCACCGTTTGCTAGTTCTTCTAGTAAGTCTGTGCATTTTACATTATTTAAATTCTCTTTATCTCTTCTCTCGGATTAACCAATGAGTCATTCACCAGATTACAGCTTTACTTATTAAGACAATCGCTCTTATGTCAATTAGTTTGTAGCGTGAACTAGATTGTGCTGTGGTTGGCTACTTTATGATTACAGAAATATTTTAATTCAAGGTCAGGTTGCCAAACGTTATAAGCTCTGAATAAAATTCTTTAAAAATTATTATAACCTCTGAATAAAATTCTTTAAAAATTGCAATAAAAATTGCATAACAAAAATTTTCAGTAACCGAATTCAATTTTTTCAAGGACCTGGCTAGTACTATCAATGTAATTAATGTTTTTTTATTGTATGTAAACATTTTTAATAACGTATATCAATACCTTCTTGTGATACTTGTACTATAGTTGCTATATTGATCTACGGAAAAAAAACCAATGGATATCTAATTATTGATAGAAAATTAACGAGAAACTTTCATTTAATTTAAGAAACTTAATTGTAAATAAACATTTTTATTGAGTCTAAATATGGAGTGTAGTAAAGTTTGAGCTTTGAAACTACGGTTTACACTATCGACCCTACTGCAAAAATAACGGGTATTTAATTGACTACAAATTCACGAAACACTACTTTCCTGTTCAAGCATATCTCTTGGTACATTCTTTTACATCTACGCTTTTCGAAAGCACTACAGTGGAAAATTGGTAAAGTGACTTCTTCGCGTGTTTGAAGAGGCCGCTACGCAACCTCATGCGGATTCTTGGATGAATATTCCCTTCCCAGTCAGAATAGGGAAATACCCATGAGGTGCGAAGATCTTATAAGAAAAAAGATTCATTCTTCCTTCATCTACTTGTTGTGACGTCATTGCATATTTTTGAGATTCACTTCACGTCCATTTGTACGAGAGAGAGAGAGAGAGAGAGAGAGAGAGAGAGAGAGAGAGAGAGAGAGAGAGAGAGAGAGAGAGAGAATTGCATGCAATGGCTTGACGTTGTCTTCCTTGTACTTGACATGAGCAAAGCATCATATATTTTTTTCCTTTAAATAAAAGAAAGGGATCCGGAAGAGAGTTCGAACCCTGGCCCCATTCCATGCATCTCTGTTTCTTCAGCGATAGTTTGTATTTACTAATTTTGTTTCTCTTAAAAACAATGCGGATGCGGATGCGGATATGGATACCCCCTTTCTAACTGGTAAAAAAACGGCCTCTTCAAAGAGAACGGCTGAGTAGGAGCCGTGTAGCAGGAACGTTTTGGGTGGATCCGGGGCGGGAGCCCAATTTTTTATTGGGTTAAGCAGGAGCAGGAGATAATTTTAAATAATTAATTATAAAATAAAGGGAATCGCAGTTTGAGTCGGAGTCTCAACTGGGTGTTTTAATATGATGGATCCGGAGCCGGAGCCGGAGCCGGAGCTGGAGCCGGAGCCGGAGCCGGAGCCGGAGCCGGAGCAGGCAAAAAAATTTACAGACTCCGTAGATCTCTAGGACACAACTTGTGAATCAGGATTTTACTACTTTCATCTCTG
>JABUQX010010052.1:47500-50000 GCA_015478945.1 Trachelipus rathkii | reverse complement strand
TCTACTGACAATAGAGTAAATTACTCTAGTCTCTAAACTCCAAAATAGAAAACATGCTCTAGTCTTCTCCTTTCTTAGGAAACACCATATTGAATGATTTAAACGTTCACCATCACCATTAGTTTTCAATTAGTTCTCAAGATATAACTGGTGAACTTGCCTTCTTTGTCTATTTTTAACTACATTTAGCAGATGGTGCATTACCAGTGAACCCATATTCTTGATTGTTTTGGAGAAAAACCCAACATATAACACCTTTAACTAACTTCCAGTTCTTCTTACACAGCTGAACCCTTTTCATCTTTGGGTTCCTCCGATCACCTTTTTATAAATGCATCTTGTTCAATCACTTCGTCTTTTGCAGGAACAGCCACAGCTCTCAGTGAGGTAATGTTTTTGGCACATCGATGCTGCTAATTAGTTGGATCTAGAGTCGCATTTCATTGATTTCCCACTCTGCAGAACATATATTAGAGGCAATTCTCTCCGACATAGAGGAGTACATTTCATTCACTTTCCCTTCAGTTAAACCTCATAAACACTGGTCTACTAACTCTGTTTGTTCCCATGTTATTCGTTTCTGGGATGCTTCCTTTAGGAGTTACCGTAGCGTTCAAACTCCAAATACCTCATGCAAATTATATTTCATTCCGCAAAAGTGTAAAATCTATTCCCAAAGAAAATTAAATTATCTTTTTGGTTCTTCCTCTTTTTCTGTCATTTTGCTAAAATATTTCAACTCTTACTTTGCTTCTTTCATTTCCTTCCTCTCGCTTCTTCAAATAGCGCCACTTATGTCCTACCTTCTTCCAAAACTGAACCCTTTGCTTCTATATAATTTCACTTTAGACGAGTCGGAAACTATTTCTCCTTCTCCACCTCCCACCCCAACTCACTTATACCTTAATATTGCTATTTCTTTAAAAGATGTGATTTTGCTCTCTCTCTCTCTCTCTCTCTCTCTCTTTCTCTCTCTCTCTCTTTCTCTCTCTCTCTCTCTCTCTCTCTCTCTCTCTCTCTCTCTCTCTCTCTCTCTCTCTCTCTCTCTCTCTCTCTCTCTCTTTTTCTTTCTCTTTCTCTCTTTTCTCTTTTTCTTTCTCTCTCTCTCTCTCTCTCTCTCTCTCTCTCTCTCTCTCTCTCTCTCTCTCTCTCTCTCTCTCTCTCTCTCTCTCTCTCTCTCTCTCTCTCTCTCTCTCTCTCTCTCTCTCTCTGAGCTTAACATTAAGAAAGCCTATGATCCTAGCTGTATCTCTCCTGTGTTCCTCCTCTCATACTGATACAGTTTTAAAGGAGGCCAAATTATTTATCTTCAGTATTCATAACAATCTGGGACAGTTGATTATTGAACCTACACATATCCCAGATCGCCCCAACCAATTCTTAAACACCCTCGAATTATGTTTCACCACTATTTCTCTTTATAAATACACAATTTTCCTACCTATCGATAACTCTGACCATAATCTTGTAGCTCTTATTTATAATACTTTCTTTCCAGCAGCTCCACCATTCCCCAAACATAATTTCTGGCACTTTAATTGGGATAATTGGGAACATTGCGCCTCATCTACGCTGTCTATTTTTGGGATGAATTCTATTTTGACACCGAGGATGCTTCGGTGTCTGCCGAAAATGTAGGGGCCGTAATCGCTGATGGGATGAGCAAGCTAATACCATTTTTAATTAAATCTTTTTATCCTTAATATCCGTGGGTCGATGCTGTTCTCTTGCCCTTCAGGATATAGGCAATGCCTATCGGGAATGGAAAAACTTCCTTTCTCCTATCACTCTTGCTAACTTTCGTTCAACTTAGAATAATTGCAGAGATATTATTCAACAGGTTAAGCGTACATTCTCAAAAAGGAAGTGCGCTGACCTCCTTGGTTCTCCCACTGACAAACGTTTCTGGCCTCTTGGCAAAAACATTTCTAAAATCTGTAAATCTGCCTTTCCTTCTCTTAATAGCTCTGATAGATCGTAGCTAACACTCATTCTGAAAAGGCTAATCTCTTTGGCCTCCTTTTTCATTTAGTTCCATCCTGCACGATTCTGGCATCCCTCCTCCTACTCCTTTTCCTTTCAGGTATCCCATATCTCTGCTTGTGATTACACATGATTAGGTGTATGGGATCCTAAGATCCATGAACGTTAAAAAGGATAGCGGCCGGGATGGCATTCCTCCCCATATTTTGAGGGAGTGCACTTCTGAGCTGGTGCATGTACTCGTTCAACTCTACTCTCTGTGCCTTAATTCTAATACTTCTACTCAGTGTTGGAAGGGGGCATATGTCCAACTGATCCTGAAGAAGGGTACCCGCTCTAAAACTTCTAACTATCGTCTTATAGGTCTCACTTGCATTAAGTCTAAAACCTTTGAAACTCTCCTCAACTATCATTTCCTGGGTCATCTGGAATCTCCTTTTTTTTCTTTCAGATAACCAGTATGACATTCGACGTGCAAGGTCAACTGGTGATATACTATCCTATCTCACTGATTTAT
>JABUQX010010052.1:0-37500 GCA_015478945.1 Trachelipus rathkii | reverse complement strand
ACTTTAAATTACAGAAACATATTTTTGTAAACAACTGAAAACGTATATTGTTGCAAATATTTTTAATCTTTAGTTTATTTTTCATTAACATTTATTTTATTTTGCAATTGCTTTTATTTTGGAAACTTCATTTAATTCATAGTTTAACAGTTTCCATATAGTTGATAAAACAAATAATATCTTTGTTTAAATTCATCGATGACACAAATTATAAAAGAATATGCATATCTCTTACCACGCTATCAATCTTTAGTTTAATAAAAAAGACAAAAATTAACTCCCAAATTAATATTTTTTTCCAATGAAGTGAATTATTTATTTAAATATTCATCATCTTACCTGCAACTGAACTTTCAAAGGTTTCTTTACATCTGGGTTGACCACCTCCCTCTGGGGTTGACCTCCCTTTCTTTGGACTACGTCTGCTCTATCTAACCCTGAAGGTGTAATTTTAGGTAAATTTACTTTCCCATCTTTTATATTTTTTCTATATTGAGCCACTGTAAGAAGAGAGTTAAATAATTTGTTGAAAGTTAAGAAAAGTTTTATTTATAATCTTAATTTTACATTTTTTTCCCTAAAATAAAAGTATATTTTAAATTAAAAATTTGTAAAAAAAAAAAAAAAGTTAATCAGGAAAACAAATGCTAAGTTTTTACCTAACACTTGAAACGCTAGGAATTATAATTTTTTTATTTCTTATAGGCGTACGGTAGGTAACTAACTAAATTGAAATTATGTTTTTATTTTTTGTTTACTAACAAAGGGGAGAAAAAACCTCTCGGAGCTTGAAAGTTTTACCATAAAGACAATATATAATTGAAATTTTACTCGAGATAGTAAAACACGTGATTTTTTTTTTTTTTTTTTTTTTTTTTTTTTTTTTGCCGTCGAACAAGATTGATTCTTTGCATAAATTGACTATTTACCATTCAAAAATATTCTTTATTTTCCATGATTGAAGAGTTTGAGAAAGTTATCAGATTTTTCATTTTCTTTTATAATTACCTCATAGCAGAGAATTATAAAATCAGTCGGTTAATTTCTGATAAAACAACATTTAAATCAATCTTCTGACAATCTGAATTGATTTGGATTTAGGTTTAAATCTTAAGTTCGTCGTCATAGGTTGTGGCAAGTCAGAAATTTCTTAAACCAATTTTCACCATATTATACCTTGTTTTTTGTTGTTGTTTTTTTGTTTTGTTTTTTGTTTTTTAAGCTGACAAAATAGCGGTCATATTCAACAAAAAGTAGTTGCAAATTTAGGCCAATGCGAGAACTTGTTTC
The DNA here is from genome assembly GCA_015478945.1 of Trachelipus rathkii. Taxonomy (NCBI): domain Eukaryota; kingdom Metazoa; phylum Arthropoda; class Malacostraca; order Isopoda; family Trachelipodidae; genus Trachelipus; species Trachelipus rathkii. Next base: position 36,210 of record JABUQX010010052.1, on the reverse strand, counting down.
AAAATAAGGTAGTACGTTAATTAACCTTCAATGGAGTAGAATCTCTCTCTCTCTCTCTCTCTCTCTCTCTCTCTCTCTCTCTCTCTCTCTCTCTCTCTCTCTCTCTCTCTCTCTCTCTCTCTCTCTCTCTCTCTCTCTCTCTCTCTCTCTCTCTCTCTCTCTCTCTCACACACACACACACACACACACACACACACACACACACACACACACACACACACACACACAAACCCCTGTATCTGGTAGATCATTTCTGAATGTATTAGAAAGTTTTATAAACGAGTTTTAAATGTTTTTATGAACGAGTATTAAATGTTTTTTTTTTATAAACGAATAACTGATTTTATTCAAATTATTATTGTGTTTATAATTATAATCTAGAAATAAAGAGTCTAAAAACACCCAGAGATTTTTATTAGGCAGTTGATATTATTAACTAGAGGTTAAAATGTATCTAGTTAAAATATTCTTAGTAAACCTTTAATTTTTTTAATACTTTAAACACATTGCTACATAAAAATTCTTGGGAATTATACTTACGATAAGCTGCACAAGGTACTCCCGTATATGCGTGAATTGCGTGATGGCATCTATTAGTTGAATGATTACAGTTTTGAACAGTTTTATCTTTGCTGTTCAATGTTGACGTTATGTCAGGGACATCAGACCTTTTGAGAGCTCTAGTAAGTCTGTCAACATCATCGCTTCCAGTAAATCTTGGCAACCGATTCCCTTGATTTGACTGAAGAAACCTAAGTTGATCTGTCAAATTTTGATTAAAAAAATATTTGGTAAAAATATCAAGAGAGTAAATGAAACATATACTTGAATTAAAGACCACTGATTAAAGTAATTTATAGACAAACTTCCAGAATAAACTCTTAAATAAAGTTACTAAACAGCACTATAATCTAAATAATAAATATCTTACCCCTATCTGAACCTTTCTAAAAGATTTTTTCTCTTTTAAGGTAAATTATTTCAGGAAAATCTTGGATCTCCGATGTCCTATTCGACTCTACTTGTTTGCAATTAAACAAAACTTCAAACATTTGTAAAATAAACTCTCTATTCTTTGATAAGAAAAATTTAGCTACCACTAGTGGTATAAATTCAAGCAGAATTAATTATTGGTATTTAACACCCTAATAAAAGATAATTAATTACCTTTTAATAATTTTTATAAACTGTATCTAAATAATCCATATGAGTATTGAACGAATAACATTACCATACAAATATTTTTCATAAGCTGCAAAAGTAAATTGTCCTCTGTATTCTTTAAAACCCAATCTGGCATTATCTTTGTTAAAGTCGTCAACAAGTTTTTTAATTGTGACGTGTTCGTTCGTCCTTGAATTTCTTATCTGCATTCTCTTTAAGTCAAGAAGTTGCTGGAATAGTCTTCTCTCCAGGGAATACCTTCAACAAGTATTTAGCAATCAATTTGTATGCTAGTACTATAGGAACTGTTATGAATCTTTATATAGACACATACACATACATAAATATATATATATATAGAGTTACATATATATACATATATATTAATATATATCTAAACACACATTATTATATATATATATATATATAATAACAGTAAAACACATTTTCATTATATATATATAATAGAGAACATATATATATAAATCACTGAAGCCTACTAATAAAGCAAAACTATAATTTAAATGAATTTATTAATACACTTGAAAATAATTAAAGTTAAAATAATGTTAAAATGTTTCTATATTCCATGAGTTAATGGTATTATTTAAAACAAATTGCAAAAGTCTTTCGCTTCATATCAAGAAGCCTAATTCTGCCTCTATGTTTAAAACACCAACTCTGGAATATGACTGAACAAAAATATTTCGAAGAATCTGGTGCTGAATTTTTATTTTTCATGAGCAATGACATGGGTAGTTATGGTTGGAAAATATTTGTCCGCTGGATTTTATATTATGTATTCGAAAATAACTTAGAAAAATTATAAATACAAACTACGTCAAGATAAATATCTTTACATATATATATATAGTATATATAGCATATGATATATATATATATATATATAGCAGTATATATATATATATATATATATATATGTTGTTGTTAAATAAGTAGTAGTAATATATATATAATATATATATATATATATATATATATAAACTTGTTAATTGCGATTATGCAATATTTAACATATATATATATATATATATATATATATATATATATATATATATATATATATATATATATATATATATATATATATATATATATATGAGCAGAGAATTTACTGTCTTAAAGTTGTTTGCATAGCCCTAGTAATGGACATTTCAGTAGCTGGGTCAGGTTTTCTTTTCCTTAAATTTGTTTCCATAGTTTGGACCTACAAAAAAATGTTGTTTGCTTATAAAATAAATCAGTGATACTATTTCTACTATAGCTACTGCTACTAATACTACTTCAACTACTAGTACTACTATTATTATTACTACTACTACTATTATTACTACTGCTAACACAGTGGACACTTCCAACACAATAAATAAACAAAAATACTTAACAGACTAGCTTTGAGTGGACTGTAAAGTCTTTGCTAGTCGTTCTGTAGTTCTGTAGTAGCAATAGTAGTAGTAGTACTATTGACAATAATAATAATAATAATAATAATAATAATAATAATAATAATAATAATAATAATAATAATAATAATAATAATAATAATAATAATAATTCACACACACACACAATAATATTAATAAAAATGATAATGATAATGATAATAATAATAATAATAATAATAATAATAATAATAATAATAATAATAATAATAATAATAATAATAATAATAATAATAATAATAATAATAATAATAATAATAATAATAATAATAATAATAATAATAATAATAATAATAATAATAATAATAATAATAATAACCTTTCTAGGACCTCCACTTAAAATTCTTTTTGCAGAATCTTTTCTGTTTTGTGGTTTTGATTTGTCCTTTTTCTCTTTCCTCGCCTTCTTTCTGAGCATTCCTGTTGTTGTTTTGGCTCTAGATTTCCTCCCTTCCTTCGCTTCCCCTCCTTCGCCTTCTCCACTTTCACTGCTGCTTTCGGGGTCTTCTTCTTCAGATACTTCTTCAGCACTTGGGCGTAAATGTTTTGGTAATTTGTTGTCATCTTTTTCCAATCTTTCAGATCTTTTCAAACGTCCGAATTTGCCTCCCTTGTAATATATATATATATATATATATATATATATATATATATATATATATATATATATATATATATATTAGTAGAAGTATGAGTATAAGTATATATATATATATATATATATATATATATATATATATATATATATATATATATATATATATATATATATATATATATATATATATATATATATATATATATATATATATATATAAATGTTTTTAAGACAACTTTTTTTTGTTCATATAATGTTTAAATTGTATTTTAAATGAAATATTTTCAATGCAATTTTTTTAAACAAAATGTTAATTTGACATTTTCTTTGGCATTTTCCTGTAAACCTAAGATAACTAACCCTAACCTAACCCAACAACCTAACCAAACAACCTAATCTAGCGTAACCTAACTTAACCCAGCCTTTTTAAAAAATGCTAAATTTAGCAGGAATAGAAGACGAAAAATTATAAATGTAGCATTTTTGCTGAAAAGAATTTTTTTTTGGTGAAAATCTTTTAAAAATTTAAATATGTATATAAAAAATAAAATTGTCTTAAACCCATTTTTAACAAAGTTATTGACTAAGCACATTAAGGGCTAGCTTCGATCTTGACTATGGGATTTTTCGGGCTCAGCCCCAAACCAAAAATATCATAATTTTCTTAATTTTCAGACAATTTAGACCAAATTAAAAGTAAACTGTAGCTTTTTCTGACCTATAAAACGTTGTTTTCAGGCGTTTATCAGAGTTCCTACTGTTATCAGAGTTCCTTCTGATCCGTTTTGTATTTTCCTTTTATCAAAACTTATGTTTTTAACATTTCCCAATTTTTTCCTTGAAAGGCTTGCCGCCATGACTTGAAACTTGAAATATACAAAGATGTGTCTATTACCCAAAACTTAATTGAGTTTTTCTTTTTAAAATTTGAAACCAGTTCCCAGCATTGATGAAAAATTGACATGCTTTTTTTCTGTTTATCCTATCAACATGAGATTTTCAGGACGAATGTAGTTGGGAGAGATGCACATTTTTTTATTTACATAATTTGTTTGTATATATTGCAATAGTTTTGTCAACATTTTCAAAAAATATTTTGGGGAAATTTAAAAAAAAAAAAAAAAATTTTTGAGTATACAAAAATATGAATTAAATAGAAAAAATGTATCTCTCCCGACTATATAAGCCCTAAAAATTTTATACTGATTGGATGAGTATAAAAAAAAATTAGGGCACTTTGTCACTTTTTCAAAAACAATTGTTTTTGAAAAAGTGCCAGAATTTTTTTCCTACTTATCCAATCAATATCAAATTTCAGGTTGTATATTTTCCCGGGAGATACATCTTTCCTATTTAAATCATTTTTTTTGTATTTAAAGAAAATTTTTTAAAAAATATCCAAAAAAAATTTTTTTAATTCTTTTCCATGAACAACAGCAAAACTATTGCATATAACAAACAAATTATCCAAAAAAATGTGCATCTCTCCCAACTACATAAGTCTTAAAAATCTCATGTTGATAGGAGGAACAGAAGAAAAAGGCAATTGTTTATTTTCCAAAATCAAAAAAGTTGGTTTCGAAATTCCACCACTGCTGGGAAATGGTTTCAAAATTAAAAAAAAAACTTCAATGAAGTTTTGTTTAATAGACCCATCTTTGTGTTTTTCAAGTTTCAAGTCAATGCGACAAGCTTTTGTAGGAAAAAAATTGAAAAATGTTGAAAACATGAGCTTTAAAAAAAATGAAATTACAAATAAATCAGTAGAGACTCAGAAAAAAAGCCTGAAAACAACGTTTTACAGGTCAGAAAAAGCTACAGTTTGCTTTTATTTCGTCCAAATTGGCTGAAAATTAAGAAAATTATGACTATTTCCGGTTTGGTTTGGAGCTGAGCCAGAAAATTTCCATAGGCAAGGAAAGGTACCAAATATTGCTTACTTCGTTTTGACTCCTATTGTTGTCAGAAAAGGTTTCTTCTCCACTTAAATAATTTGCATTTAAATTATCTTCATCGAGATCATTCATAGATTTGCTCTTATTCTTCCGAGTCTTCTTTTTCTTTTTAGATTCTCCTTCTCCTTCATCGTCTCCAGATGAATAATCGGAGGAAGAAACTCCGTTCAAATTACTATTTCTAGACTGTTAACGAGATTTAGAAGTAAATCAAGATTAAAATTGGTGTTAACAAAGCTTTATTAACGTGCGAACGTTGTTTTTGAAGTTTACTATAATCATGCATATAAAATATAAGCACAAATTTTATTGACAGACAAATGAACCTTGAGATATCAAACGTGATATTAAAACCACTGTCATAATGAAGATTGAAACAATTAAAGCATTTTGAAAATAAAAAAGAAGTGTAGCAAAAACAAAATTTCTTTATGATATTAAGAACTCTACCTTTAAATTCTGATTGTCCTGTATCGATAACTTTGAAGGGGAATGATTGTTTTCTGCAGGAGCCTCACGAACCAATCCAGTATCCCTCCCACTTGATGACAAAAGTACTTCATGTGAGCGTTCATCATTCGACTGTAAACCGTCAGTATCAATATAATCAAAAAAATATTTATTCTGTTGCGCATCTTTGGAATTGACATTTATCTTTATTGCTGTCTTCGGGCGAGTTGCACTCTTTGAATTTCTGATGTTGTTGTCATTTAAGTTACCCTCATTTTCTTCTTCTTCATCTGAAGAAGAGGAAGAGGAACTCAATCCATTCGAACTTTTATCTGCATCGCTTTCCTCTGTCTTTTTCGACTTCATAGATTTGGAAGAAAGAGATTTTCCAGAGCGTTTCTTAGCTGTTTTCTTTTTCTTTTTGTGACTTTTCTTTTCAATTTCTTTTATATCAGAATCATTTCCTGAAACACCAGCTACTTCTCCATCTTCACTTGCTCCGTCTCCAAGTTCTCGCTCAGGAACGTCTAATTTTGCGTCACTTAATTCATCTTCGTTCAACTTAGAATTAATCAGTTTAGAGGTTTCATTTGAATCAAGATTACGCAAAATGTTTTCGTCAGGGGTTTGTATCGTATTTTGCACTTCTAAATTCGCATTATTATCATTCTCCTCAGACTTAGTTTTAGCACTATCTGTACTCCTATCATTACTTTCACTGCTAGAGGAAATGCTCTCTCTGGAATCTTTCCCGTCAAGAGATATATTATCTTGGGAATCATTCCTACTCATTTCATCTTGTGACCTATCTTTTGAGAGAACCTTTCTTTCACTACTTAATGATCTCTCCTTAGTATTATTTTTTTCGCCACCTTCACTTTCGGAGTTATTTCTTTCAAGTTTATCCTTACTATCAACTGAAGTTCTGCTGCTTTGCCTGCTAGCATTTATGTCATTTTCGTTGTTCTCTTCATCATCTTCATTAATGCTTTCTTGACTTTTCCTGCTAGATAGGGTTTTAGAGCTTTTAGAACTTTGAGATTTTGTTTCTTCTAAAATTATGGCTGCAGCGCTTTTGGAACCAGCACTTGTTTTTAGGCTTGATTTACTATGAACTGAAGTTTTGCTACTTTGTCTGCTAACATTTTTATTTTGTTCGTTGTTCTCGTCAGCATCTCCAATAATGCTTTCCTGAGTTTTCCTGCTAGTGAGCTTTTTAGAACTTTTAGCACTTTCAGATTTTATGGTATCTGCACTCCCTTTCAGGCTTTTCTTACTATGAACTGAAGTTCTGCTACTTTGTCTGCTAACATTTTTATCATTTTCATCATTTTCTTCAGCATCTTCACTAATGCTCTTTCGACTTTTCTTGCTGGATAGCGTTTTAGAACTTTTAGCACTTTGAGATTTTGTTTCATCTAAAGGATCAGCTGCAGTGCTTTTAGAATCTGAATTTCTTTCCTCACTGCCTTCTCGATCAATTGAAGCTCTGCTACTTTGTCTGCTAACGTTTTCATCATTTTCATCATTTTCATCATTTTCATCAGCATAATCACTAATGCTTTTTTTACTTTTCCTGCTAACGTTTTCATCAGCATAATCACTAATGCTTTTTTTACTTTTCCTGCTAGATAGCGATTTAGAACTTTTCGCACTCTGAGATTTTGTTCCATCAAAAACTTCTGAAGCAGGGCTTTTAGAATTTGATTTTCTTTTTCTGCTATCAGCTGAAATTCTGCTGCTTTGTCTGCTATCGTTTTTATCATTTTCATCATTTTCTTCGTCATCTTCGTTAATGCTCTTTCGACTTTTTCTGCTAGATAGAGTTTTAGAACTTTTAGCACTTTGAGATTTTGTTTCATCTAAAGCATCAGCTGCAGTGTTTTTAGCATTTTTATCATTTTCATCTTCTTCAGTATCTTCGCTAAAGTTTTCTTGACTTCTCCTGGTAGATAGCGTTTTAGAACTTTTTGCACTCTGAGATTTTGTTCCATCTAAAACTTCTGAAGCAGGGCTTTTAGAATTTGACTTTCTTTTCCTGCTGTCCTTACTATCAACTGAAGTTCTGCTGCTTTTTCTACTAACATTTTTATCATTTTCATCATTTTCTTCAATATCTTCGTTAATGCTCTTTCGACTTTTCCTGCTGGATGCCGTTTTAGAGCTTTTACCACTTTGAGATTTTTTTTCATCTAAAGCATCTGCATTTCTTTCGTGGCTGCTCTCTCTATCAACTGAAGTTCTGCTACTTTTTCTGCTAGTATTTTTATCTTTTTCATCATCTTCTTCAGAATCTTCACTAATAGTTTCTTGACTTTTCCTTCTAGATAGGGTTTTAGAACTTTTAGCACTTTGAGATTTTGTTCCATCAACAACGGTAGAAGCAACGCTTTTGGAATCTGATTTTCTTCTTCGGCTTGCCTTACTATCAACTGAAGTTCTGCTACTTTGTCTGCTAACGTTTTCATCATTTTCATCACTTTCATCATTTTCATCAGCATAATCACTAATGCTTTTTTTACTTTTCCTGCTAACGTTTTCATCAGCATAGTCACTAATGCTTTTTTTACTTTTTCTGCTGGATAGTTTTTTAGAACTTTTAGCACTTTGAGATATTGTTTCACCTAAAGCATCAGCTGCAGTGCTTTTAGAATCTGAATTTCTTTCCTCACTGCCTTCTCGATCAATTGAAGTTCTGCTACTTTGTCTGCTAACATTTTTATCATTTTCATCATTTTCTTCAGCATCTTCACTAATGCTCTTTCGACTTTTCTTGCTGGATAGCGTTTTGGAACTTTTAGCACTTTGAGATTTTGTTTCATCTACAGCATCAGTTGCAATGCTTTTAGAATCTGCATTTCTTTCGTGGCTGCTCTCTCTACCAACTGAAGTTCTGCTACTTTTTCTGTTAGAATTTTTATCTTTTTCATCATCTTCTTCAGCATCTTCACTAATGGTTCCTTGACTTTTCCTGCTAGATAGCGTTTTAGAACTTTTAGCACTTTGAGATTTTGCTCCATCAACAACTGTTGAAGCAACGCTTTTGGAATCTGATTTTCTTCTTCGGCTTACCTTACTATCAACTGAAGTTCTGCTACTTTGTCTGCTAACGTTTTCATCATTTTCATCACTTTCATCATTTTCATCACTTTCATCAGCATAATCACTAATGCTTTTTTTACTTTTCCTGCTAACGTTTTCATCAGCATAATCACTAATGCTTTTTTTACTTTTTCTGCTGGAGAGTTTTTTAGAACTTTTAGCACTTTGAGATTTTGTTTCACCTAAAGCATCAGCTGCAGTGCTTTTAGAATCTGAATTTCTTTCCACACTGCCTTCTCGATCAACTGAAATTCTGCTACTTTTTCCGTTAACATTTTCATCGTTTTCATCAATTTTTTCAGTATCTTCACTAAAATTTTCTTGACTTTTCCGGCTTGATAGCGTTTTAGAACTTTTAGCACTTTGAGATTTTGTTCCATCAAAAACTTCAGAAGCAGGGCTTTTAGAATTTGATTTTCTTTTTTTGCTGTCTTTACTATCAACTGAAATTCTGCTACTTTGTCTGCTAACATTTTTATCATTTTCATCATTTTCTTCAGTATCTTCGTTAATGCTCTTTCGACTTTTCCTGCTAGATAGAGTTTTAGAACTTTTAGCACTTTGAGATTTTGTTTCATCTAAAGCATCAGCTGCAGTGCTTTTAGAATCTGAATTTCTTTCCTCACTGCCTTCTCGATCAATTGAAGCTCTGCTACTTTGTCTGCTAACATTTTCATCATTTTCATCATTTTCATCAGCATAATCACTAATGCTTTTTTTACTTTTCCTGCTAACGTTTTCATCAGCATAATCACTAATGCTTTTTTTACTTTTCCTGCTGGATAGTGTTTTAGAACTTTTTGCACTTTGAGATTTTGTTTCATCTAAAACTACGGCTGCAGTGTTAATGGAATCTGAATCATGAAGACTTTTATTTTCAGTAGAATTTTCAGTAGTTGATTCACTATTTTCTAAATCTGTGCTGCCAGAATTTGTATTATCTTGACTATAAGACCTACTGTTTTCTTTACTAGACTTCAAGCTACTTTTTAATTTACTTTCTGAAGATTCTTCGGTTGTCTCTGAAACGCTGGCTCTGTTGCTTCTGACGGTGGTTTGAGACATTTCTGAAGAAGTTTCTGTCTGAGATTCTGGTGATTCAGTATCAGATTTTGAATCATCGTCTTCAAACACTTCATTATCTGATTCCTCATTGTCTTTTTCATTTTCTTCATATGAATTTTCATTTTCAATATCATTAGCTTTTGGTTCTGCATCTTTATTGCTTTTAGTTTCTTCATTATCTTCTTCATTAAATTCGTCTTTTGTTTTATCCCCATTTTGTGCATCAACTTCGATTTCATTATCATCTTTACTTTCCCCGTCACGTTTAATTTCTTTATAGTTTAGATTCTGTGCATTAGTTTTATTTTCTTTTTCATTAGTTATATTTTTCCCATCGATAATATTTTCACCTTTTCGGTCTTTTTCTGGTAGTTCATGTGAAGCATCTTCATTTTCATCAGCTGATATATTATTCTCATTTTCTTCTGTAGAGTTTTTCCTGGCGACTTCTTTTTCCATATTGGATTCGATGTCATCTGTTTCTGTTTTTTCATTAATAGTGTCAGCTTCATTTTCACTATGTTCAGTTTCTGTTCTTACCACATTATTTTCATCCTCCTGAAGATTGCCAGATGTTTTATCTTTATCTAATAGTTCTTCTTCATTACTAACTTCATCGTTTTTAGTATCCTCATTACTTTCTTTGCCTAAACTTTTAGAAGTTGAGATTTCCTCTTTTATTTTATTAATATTTTCTTCATTTTCTCCTGATTCATTAAGATTCCTCTCTTTTTGATTATTTTCATCTTTCTGTTGAGCATCAATATTTTTTTTAAGTTCTCCATTTGAAATATCCTTATCAGCGTATTCAGTGATGTTCTCATTAGACGTAAAAGTCTGCAATATGAAGGATTCATATAAAGTGGATAATATTCTACATACTTTTTCATCTACAATGAAACATTCTTGCTATGATCTTTTCATAGTTTTTATGATTTGCACTTTCTCAAGTGAAATAATTCCCCTATATAGTTATCGAGGTAGAGCCAATAAATTAAAAAAGCAATTTTTTTTTAACTCTCATGCTTACAATTTGATTTAAATTTTTTTGGTAGAAACATTAAATAAAACATTTTACAAATTACAAAAAGACATTCATAAAACCATACCACATCACTGCAAGTCAAAGTGTAGTTAAATTTGTAAAACAATATAAGTATATATTGATAACACTAATATTTAGCAACATATAGGGACAATTTAGGTTAATTTGCCATTAACACCAACATTTTTCAACGTATTTATTACACAGTTAAAAATTTAAACTTTTTATAAGCTTTTGTTCTCTTAAAATAGGTTCCGAATTATTTAACTTATTTAAGAGACGAATTTTACTAAAAACTGCCTGTATCCATTAAATCATTAAATTAGAGTGTCAAACTATCATGCTTGCTAACATCACTTTGTGTGAAAATTTTTAGTAATTAAATATACTCGTATCCATTTTATTTAAACTCCCTATTTTAAGGATTAATAGTTCTATTTTTAAACTTTGTTGAAATGAAGCATTTTTACATACTATTATAGTTTTTTTAAAACACTTTCAAATTAAGATAAAATTAACATAGTAAATATTAAGTTGCCTCTTATTTTCGGTATAATTAGTTTTGTATAAACGAGAATATTTAAAGAATTGAAAGCAAAAATATATTTTACGAAAATTTAAAAGAAACAATTACCTGAGCATCTCGCAATTGAGGAGAAGCATCAGTTTGTGAAGAGGATGAATAGTTAGACAAACTGGATAAGCTATGTATGTTCAAAGCACCACCTGGAGTTAAGAAAGTATTATCTACAGGTGTTCCTTCACCAGTTACATCTGATGGAGTTGCTCCCGTATGACCTATTACCGGTCCTTGTTCTAAGGCACTGTAGTAATAATAAATAATAAAACCAATCTTAACTTTTTCTTAAAAAAAAAATTTAAAAAGCATTAAAATATGTTTCAATTAAATTCTAAAAAGTAAAGAATAGCATAAAAAAAAGATAATACTTTTGCATAGCAATTTGTAAAGCTTTTTTATCAGTAAGCTTTAAACCCGGCAACCCTCCATGCAGATGTAAGTATTTTGCAACTTGACGATTCCCTCTAGCTACAGCAGCATCAACAGGAGTTAAAAGTTGACCTCGTGAATTCCTCATAATTGGATTAACTGTTGCCTAGTATATATATATTAATACATTTAAAAGCGTTACGGAATAAATTATTAAAATCATTTTATGAAAACATGCCTAGCCTTAAAATAAAAATAAAAACAAATATAGCACTTCAAAATAAAAGATAATAATCTATGCGTAATTAAAAAAAATAATAATAATAATCATGTGTTACTTTGTTATCCATAAGAATTTTGCAGAGTTCAGTGTTGTTTGTAATGGCTGCAATATGCAAACATGTTCTTCCATCATTATTTGGAATGTTAACTGTGTCAGGAAGAAGCGATAAAAGCCACCTAGTAAAAAAATTATACAATGAAATTATGATTTCGTTAAATTAACATACTATGCATGCCAATAAGGAAATAGAGGATGTTTTACTCACAGAATTAAATCTTTTCGCCCTGATTGGCAGGCCTCATGCAATGGCAAATCACCTTTCACATTTCTTTTCCACATATCAGCACCATCGCGATGTAACATTTTTAGCGTTTCAAGTTGACCTTTGGCAGCTCCACAATGAGCTGGACTAAAAAAATTTTTTTTTGTGAAATTCAAATTTCAAAAGTAAATGAATTGTTAATAATAATAATAATAATAATAATAATAATAATAATAATAATAATAATAATAATAATAATAATAATAATAATAATAATAATAATAATAATAATAATAATAATAATAATAATAATAATAATAATAATAAAACTCCAATTAAATATTTAGATATCAATAGATATAGATTGTAAACATTACGTTCTTCCTTTACGATCTTGTCTATCTGGAACAGCTCCGTGTTTAAGTAAATAATCAGTACAGTCGGCGTGTCCAAGCGTGGTTGAATAAAACAGAGGAGTACATCCATTGGAGTCTAAAGTATCAACTTCGGCGTTACACAGCGTAATCAGGACATCAAGACAATCCAAATGTCCTCGTGATGCAGCACAGTGCAATGCTAAAAGAAATTTCTTACTAAAGAGTTCGAAAAAAGACACAATTATAAATAAAATCATATTTTCAAAGTCTTTATTATATTTTAAAAACATTTACCCGTTAATCCGTCTTTATCCTCAGCTCTGACATCTGCTCCAGCATTGATAAGGGCAAGAATGGCGTCGGCACTTCCTGAGGGACAGTATACATGAGACGGTCGCATCTCTGAGAGAACGAACTTTCATTAGAGCCGATAGAAAGGCACACGATGCAACACACAAAGTGAGCAAGCATTGTTTTATTGTGCTTCTTAAATCTTTTGCTTGCAAAATCTGATGAGTGCAGTTCACATAAAACAATTATTCGTGTGACCCTTTTATAAACTCGACTCTGAATGAACATGTTCGTTATACGAGAATAATAACAACAACAAAACAACATATGCACTAAACAAACAGAATTGTGATGAATTTCAAAAAACACTCATTGCATTTGAAAAGAGAAAAAAAAACTTACCTGCACTCGCAGCCCAAAGAAGGGGTTGCCTTCCATCATGATCTTTAACAGAAACATTAACACCTCGCTGCAAAAGTTTTTGAAGAATCTGAAGGCCAAGATGGATCTCATGACCTAATTCAGTATTTGGACCACACATCTTTGTTTATAAAACAAGTTAGTTAAGAGTTTTTGTTCTCAAATATTTATTCACAAAAATGTTATTATTTTTTTTCCCTCAGCATTTGTGGGTCAATAATAATAATAATAATAATAATAATAATAATAATAATAATAATAATAATAATAATAATAATAATAATAATAATAATAATAATAATACACACACCTACACACCTTACCTGCAATCTAATAATAATAATAATAATAATAATAATAATAATAATAGTAATAATAATAATAATAATAGAAGCAAGTCCTCCCAAATAATTTTTCCACTTGGGCAGGCACCACCAAGAGGGCCTCCAGGGAAGTAATAGAGTGAGTGAGTCTAACGTAGGTCATGGTAGGACGGTTCATTATTAGGTGTCTTGTGTCGTCTGGCTGCGGAGAGGAGGGTGCTTTATTTATTCTGAACCAGAATTCTTAAAGAGAAGGGTGGTGACCACAGCAAAGTGTGGACAAAGTTGGGAATATTTTTCGGTCTAAGGTTTGCTCAGTGGGTGAGATTTCTGGTGGTCATTTTAGAGTATTGTGTTGCTTGGTATGCGGAGATTACTTTCTGAGTTATCTCTGTGTGGATAGGTTTAATGATGAGGGTGTTAGGAGGGGGGTGGGTAGAGAAATGAAGATGTTTGAATAGTATGATGCGGGTGTGTTTTTATTTGTTTTTTTGTGTGTTGAGGGCTGTTGAAATGACTGGTGTAGTGGGTGATCTATGAAAAGAGATTTACTATTAGAATAGTTGACAACCAATCATATTTAGGTATACTGTAGTCTTCTATGTGAAGTATTTTTGCTCTGTTAGAAGGTGATGAATGTGCGTAGCGGGAAGGCTATCCGTCATTATTTTTAGGGCTATATCTTATGTGATTTCTAGTTTATTTTTGTTGGTTTGTTAGAGTTCAGGAGCTGAAATAGATGATGCGTAGTTTAATAGAGAGTGGATATATTGTCCGCAACTATTGCGAGGGTTTCTTTCTGTTGGCCGCAGTCTATGCTTGCCAGGATCTTTAATGCATTAAATTTATGTTTCTCTTGAGGTGATATTGATAATGCATGGAGTGAATATCTTAATATGTATATATTATATCTATAATAATATAGTAAAACATGAATTAATAATACTGTGAACTAAGGTGGGTATATATATATATATAGAATAATATTAATAAGATAATTATTAAAGTTTAATTATATTTTAGACCGCATTCATTTTAATTTTACGAATGTAACTACATGTCATATATAATAAAGATATCTTACATACTTTATATATTTACAAAAATCTTTTTTTTATATAATAAATTTCATTAAATATATTATATAGATAATAAAAGTATGATTATTAATATTTCATTTAACAATAAAAAATATAGCCATTTTATTGCTAGCAAAAGCATAACGACCTGTCATATTTGATGAATATACGTTCCAGTGCATATACTATATACGTATTATTACATATAATATCTAGTATGTATAATAAGAATTAAGGTGTATTAATATAATTATAAATATATAATAATATACTGAATATAAAATAACATATGAACTATAAAATAAGCGAAATAATAATAATAAAGTAGTAGATAATATTAGTAATATAAGTATATATATTCTCTACTACACTTTATAATGAGACTACTAAGTTAATTATTATATTTAATAATACTAGATATATATATAAATATATATATTAAGTTAATATATAATATATATATATATTAATTATTATAGATATATAAAATACTATATTAAAATATATATAGAATAACATATATACTATACGAGTGAGTATACTTCTAGAGATATATAATATAATAGTATATATATAAATTATACAAAAATATAAGATGAGTGAGTCTAATATACAGTATATATATTATAATAGATATATATATATGTAATATATATTTATATAATAGATAATATATATATACGTATAAAAACTTATTTATAGTAAATAAATTATTATATAACTTTAATATTTGAATAGTAATAATTATAATATACCAATATATATAGTGTGAGTATAATATATAGGCCTCTTATACATTATATAGTGAGTACTAACTTATAATATACTATTATTGGCCAATCAAATCAATCGATCAACACCAACATTATTCAATTCCCCAAGACGTAAGGTGAATAGACTGTACGTATACAATGCACAGGTAGATAAACAGAATGATAGTATGATAAATGAGTAAATTTTTATCACGAAATATCAAAAAGATAAAAACCCAGCATACTGACACTATATAATACCTACGGAGTATATGTATAGCCATTATGTGAAAAGACTCACGCCGCAGTCCGAAAAATCACACCCATATCAGTACCTATTCCCCCACAGTACACACGACCCGACCGACCCCACGCTCCACACCATGCAACCAATGTTCACAAAGTGGGTCATACCCTTGCACCAATTTAAGCCAACAACACATAATAAACCCC
This sequence comes from Trachelipus rathkii, assembly GCA_015478945.1. Classification (NCBI taxonomy): domain Eukaryota; kingdom Metazoa; phylum Arthropoda; class Malacostraca; order Isopoda; family Trachelipodidae; genus Trachelipus; species Trachelipus rathkii. The sequence goes on along the minus strand of JABUQX010010052.1, from coordinate 20,179 downwards.
CTCACAATATAACTATGCCACCATGATTCACTACCTCTATAACCTCTTCTTACTACGCCATCTGCGTCTAAACTGCTCATTAATTTTTCCTCCACTACCAAGGCATTATACTTTACGTGAGCGTCAGTCCACCTTGATTTTATCCTTAGGACTTTTCCACTAGGTCTCTGTGGAATAGCCCAACACCACTCACCAACACTTGATTATTTATATATCTAGCTTAACCAATCCAGTATCTATCACCTATCACTTTCCATATACTGCCAAACATCTAAATGATTTACTTAATTGAATCTCTAATGTACTACTATATACTATCACACCACACACTCTATTAATTTGTTATCAACTCCTCAAATTTATTTATTTAATTCACAATTCTTCTTAGTCGTCATAATCGACACATCTAGATATACTCCATCCTATCTAGGTTACCATATTACTAATTATTAGGGTTTAATAATTGATTATAATATTCAAATTTCGGAGTATATCGATAGTACTCAGATTTTTATATAATATATTAATTAATTATAATATATATTATTAATAATTATCTATATAATATTATATATATAATATAATAAATACTATTAATATAATAAAGTAACATTTATGAAACAAATTATTTTCTAGTCCTTAACTTAAATTAAAATAAAAAATTTTGAAAACTATACTTTGGAATTAAAAATATAAAAACTTCTTCTGAGCATCATAATAAATATCGAAATAAGGTTAATATCATTTATATATGCAACAATATATATAATGATCATATTAATTATATATATATTATTTTATATTATATATCTATATATGATAATTAATAATTAGAAATTATATAATTATTATTTTCGCATTATTATATTCATAATTGTTGGGTATAGTTGTTTACTTTAATTTATTATATAATATTATATAATTATAATTTAAGGGTAAATTATATTTGAATTTAATTTTTTTAATTTATAATTATTATTAATATATATATATATTATAAGGATTTTACATTTATTAAAAATTATTAAATATAATAATATGAATATATAGATTTATTTAAATTATAGTAATTATATATATATATTGTTAATTATTATATTCTAATTATTAAACGTATATAATTATAAATATTATATGCCATATCTGAGAATTATAATAAATATTAAAAATACTAAATATTAATTATTATTAATGGTAATAAGTGTGTATCTATTTATATATATTATAAGAGTATATGTATATTCAGTATATTAAATAAGTTAGGTCATTACAATCTAATTCAATGATATAATAGTGTAATGTAGAGTATGCATTAAATTGATATATAATGATATACTTACTTTCAGAGTTTAATTGAATTATTGATTATTAATTATTATTTATATAGTATAGTTTAATATTAATAATAATTTGAAGTATATATGCTTTTTAAAAAGCTGCGTTATAAAATAATAAGTAATGTCATATTTATCTAAATGTTGTGAATATTACTTTACTTATATATATAATAATAGAGTATTATTAATATCAATTAATTCTCTCTATATATTTATATTTAATTTCACTAAGAAATACAAATATATACGATATATTTAATATATAATAAAATTATATTATTGATATATGAATAATTTTATAAAACTATATATATAGTATAAAACTAATTTGTAACAATTTAAATAAATATTATGCACTAAATTATTTATATTAGATAGCTTATTTATTTTATATAATCTAATTAGTGAATACATCAATAATAGATTATAAGATGAATAGTAATTCCGTTCTAAATATAATGAATCTGTTTTAATTGAATCATAATAATTAATATTGTATAAACTAATAAAAAAATATTAAACTAACTAAGGTGTAGAATGTATTCATAAACCCTATAATATTACAGATATTTGATTAATTAATTAGGTATATTTATTATTTTCAACCAATATATATCATCTATATCATTTAATTTAAATATTATTAACTTTATCTTTGAGGTATTATTAATATATTATTATATTCATTATATATATATTAACTATGTTATTTAAAAGCAGAAATATTAATTATAAATATTATTATATAATATATGTTAAGCTTATATAGCAATATCTTTTACCCTTTTTATCATATTATAAATAGATTTATTATAGAAAATTACAATATAATTATACAAATATTTACATATATAAAGTAGTAATAAACTACTATTATTATATTATTAATATATTTATATATTATATAATTTATTTCACATTCATTAAAAAATGATATGCTAATATAAAATATAATAATATTAATATAATGATTATTGTTATAAGTAAAAGATATAATAATATATCATCAATATATATATTATATAATTAGTTTAAATAGTAAATTATTTCATAATATATTTATTAAAATATTATATATATTAATGAAATTTTAAAATATTAATCTATGATGATTTTTAATTATCAATATACGATAACAATTTAGATGAAAAGTATTCGAGAGCGCAAGAGTTACTTGTCCATACTTCACTTGTCCATGCGTTCATATAATCTGCCAAACCAGAACTTTGATACTTGAAACACACCCTTATTTTATATTTATTGGAGGTATAAAAAATAGATACTTAAATACCTCACAAATTATTTACAAAGCATTCGAAGTAACGACGTATGTGCACGTTTAAATAGTGATAGGTTAAATAGCTTTAAATAATATAAGTTATATGAATGTAAGTAGGATGCATTAACTTTCATTTTAGTATAATATAAATATATATATATAACGATACGTACCTTATCCTGAATGAGCACCTTACTTACATAGTAATATAATAAATATTTATAATATATCGAATTATTATGAAATAGTACTTAAGTAACAACTAACGCTACAACTACTATACTATCGAAACTACACACACACACTCTATCAACTCACCCGTATAAGATACTATAAGATACTATAATATTAATATATATATATTATATATATATAAATAATAATATATTAATGATATATATATATAATAATAATATTATAATATATATTAATCATATAGGATATATTATATATATATTATATATAATATATATATTATAATATAATATTTATATTAAGATATATATATTATAATATATAATAATAGTTATATATATATAATATATAATTCATATATATATAATAATAATATTAAATGAATAATAATGTATTATATTTAGATAGATATATATATATAAAATAATAATATATAATTATATATATTATAATATTATATTACTATATAAATATTATATATATAAAATATATATATATATAGATAATATATAATATATAATAATATATATATATAGATTATATTATATAATATATATTAATATAATAAATATTAATAATATTATATATATATATTAAATATTAATATAAATAAATATATAATTATATATTAATATATATATATTAATATATATATATAATAAATAATAATTAATATAAATATATATATATAATAATAATATATATATTTATATATATATTAGATATATATATATTATATATATATATATATATATTATATATAGATATATATAATAATATAAATATATATATAATATATATATATATTATATAATATTATATTAAATTAATAAAATATAATATAATTAGATTATATATATATAATTAATAGAATTAAATATATTATTAATATATATTAATATAATATATTAATAATAATTATATATTAATATATAAATATATAAATAATATATAATATATATAAATAATAATATAGTTATATATATATATAGATTAAAATTATATATATAATATATATATATATATAAGATAGAGATATAATTATAATATATTGATATATAATTATATATATATATATAATATAATTATAATTATATTAAATTATAAATATATATATATATATTAAATATTAAATTAAATATTAATAATCTGCGGCACTACATAAATTTTTCCAAGCTTTTAAATATATAATACATATATAAAATTAATATATATATAATAAATAATAATATATAATAATATATATATATATATTATAATAATCATAAATATATAGTAATAAGATAATAATATTAATAATATGATATTATATAATGATATTAATAATATATAGTAAATATATATATAAGATATAGATATATATATAATAGACTGCCGGATATCCGGTATCAGCCCAAGTAGCTATTCAAGAAGAAGATATATATGAGATAAATAAATAGATAGATAGTATATAGGATAAGTATATTAATATTCATACTATATTTATATAGAACTAAAATTACATTTAATATATGGTATTAGTAATTATGGTGCACTCATATATAAAATAAGTATAAGTATAATACTGGTATTTATATAATATATATATATATATAGTATAATATATATATATAGTATAGAATATATATTCAGATTAATAGATATTATATAATCTATCTTTCCTCCTCTTCTGCTATCACTCTTTTATTATATACGCATACTTTAAAGTTATTTTGGAATCTTTTATTACGTAGTATAGTAGCTTCTAAACCCTCATCATTTAATTATTTAAATTATATTTATAATGATTAGTGAATTAGTATAACCTCGGCTAAACAGCAATATAAATTTAAAAAGTGGAAAAAAATGTTCTTTCCTATTTTATTTATAAAATAAATACTTTATTTGAGTATTAAAAGTTACATGGAGTTCTTTACTTCAGAAGTATGATGAAAATACTAAACCTCTATATTAGTCACACTTATAGCCATTTGCATTGTGCAAATTATTATCAATTATAATTTTATATATATTATATATATTAATTAGAATATTATATTATTATTTATTTTAGTATTATATGTATTATATTATATTATAATTATTTATTAATTTATATTATATTTATTATAATTAAATTTAATATATATTATTATTATTAATAATTAATTTATTATTTTTATATCATTATGACATTATTCTATTATTTTATTAATTTATAATTTATTAGTTATTATTTAATATGTATTATATTATTTATTTATTTATATTATTATGATGATTTTATTTATATTGATTTATATTGTGGATTATATTTATTTAATTATTATATAATATATTAATCATTAAGTATAATTATCTAACTGTATTAATTATAAATTTAGATACATGTATCGGCGATATGTATCGATCGATAAATTTATATCTAATACTGGCATCGCTTAACTTTAATACTACTATATTTTAATTAAACTTATATTATATGATTATTATTATAATCATTTATAATTCATTATAACTTTAATTATATAATTAATTATTATTACTCTCCATTTCATAGAGTTTAATATTATAATTTAATATATTTAATTATATATATTTATAATTAAATTAAAATTAACTATTAATATGAATAAATTTTATTATTAATATTAATTAATTATAATTATTAATATGATAATAAATTAATTAATTAATTATATATTATAATTATTTATTATATATTATATTATTTAATAAATTTGGGTAATACATATATAATCAAATTTATATATAAAATAATATATATATATTAATGAATATATAATTTTCTTTTAATATTAATTGAATAATATATTTAAATTCAATTTTAATAATAATTTTATTAAATTAATTATAAATTTATAAATTTAATTATTAATTAAATATATTTTTATTTTTAAAGTGTTACGAGGCTTATAAGATTTATAAATAATAAATATAATTATTATTATAATTATATATATATAAATTAAAATAATTATATTAATTTTTATCTATATTGATTTATTATTATATTTATATATAATATGTTAGAATTATATTTTAATTAAATAATTTATTATTTATATATTTAGATATGAGTATTATCAAATTAACCTATAATGATTAATTTACTATATATCATATTTATATATTATTATTTAATATTTTTATATTTAATTATTATATTATTATATAAATTATGAATATTATTTAAAAGTGTTATTTTCTTCTTCGACAATCTCATTATTATATTTTAATTAATTTAATTAAAATTATGAGCTACATATTTTATATATAGTAATTTATATATATTCATTTATTATGAGTCAAATTATATTTACATTATTTTACCAAATATTTTTATTAATTTAAACCAATGTATATAATAATAATAATTTAATATTATACTATTTATTATTATTATTATATGATTATTTTATATTATTATATATTATTAATTATATAATATTATTAGACTCTATTTAACAACAATACACACTTAATATAACTAAATAGAATTGTATCTTCATAGAATCATAATTTTTATGAATTTATCAGATTTAAATTTAATTTTAATTAAGGACAGGATTCAATTATTTCTCTATTATTATAGTCAAATTTATTATATATTTGTTATTCCATTACTATTTCTAATATAATATTAATTATATATATATTATTATATTGATAATTTAGATTATATACACCAGTATTATTTAATTAATTATATACTAATATAAGCTTATTTCAATATAGATATATATATATATTATTTTAAATAATTTAAATATAATTGTTAATTATATAATTCAGTATATAATTATTTCTAAAATATAATGTATCTAAATACTAATAATTTTTTTTATGTATTTAATTATTTTCTATATTATATTATGTTATAAATATAAAAAAACGGTTATTATTCATAACAAACTAAATTTATTTATAATATAGTAAATTAGTTATAACTAATCAGTAAATTTTATAATTATTAGTATTATTTAATTATTTAATTATTATTAATTATTATTATTATATTTATATATTATTATTATTTATATTATTATTATTATTATATTATTCATTATTATTATTATTATTATATATATTATGATTATATATATTAAATAATTAATTAATTATAATTATTTAATTCAATTATCTCTATTATTATTTATTAGGAGGAATCTTGAATATATTCATTATGATATTAGAACTATATTATATGTAGATTAAATTATATTATTATTTAATATTTATATTATTATATATTATTATAATATTATTTTATAATTATTATTATTAATTATTATTAATATATTATTATTATTAGATTATTATATATATAATTTATTATATTATATATATTAGATATTATTAGATTATTATTTAAATTATTATATATTATATTATATATATTATTATTATTATTATTATTATTATTATTCATACAAATAAATATCTGGTAAGGTGCAATCACTTAAATGCCACTTATATGAACTTTGTTTAATCTAGAAAATAATATTAATAATATATCTTGTGGAAAAAAAATGCTAATTGACAACAATACGTCCAAATGTTACCTAAACGAGTTCCAATAGAGGAAACGTGCCATAAATGATAATATAAATAATACTATCCACTATCAATTACCATATGTGGTCAAATAATCGTGGGACAACAAATCCTTAGACTCACACATTGACCTCCAGACCCACTACCCTGTGACATCCTTTACATTAGAATCTTCACACGTTCCTATAGATAAAACACAGAAGTAGAATATAGACTATATACAGTAAGACACCGTAAAACTTATACAATTCTCCTCACCTAAATAAAAAATACATACTTCTCTTTGTCTACACATACATAATCTTTATCATAATAGAAAAAATACAATAAAATTTTATTCAATTCTGGTTCGATATGAGAATAAAAAAACTTTCCCATAAAACACAAAACAATATCAGAAAATAAGAGTTAAAGATAATGTTAGTGAAACAAAAGCTTATACTAACCTCGATATTAGAACAAAAACACAATTCTATCATAAAAGCTCTAAATATGTAGGGACTTAATACCTAATGTAATACTACTAACAAAAATATTCCTCTACACTCAAAAAACTAATAAGGAAAAATCCAAAGCTAGTTTCTCTGATATAGATTCATACCAGCTCAATCCAACCAACTGGCGCAAATGGTAATAGCATATAACGACATTATTTAAACCGTCAAAATAAACAAATAAAATCAAAAATTGAAAGTATGATAAAATAGTGAGCGACGATAAATAGTTACAAACAAGCAACGATTAGTCAATGAATTGAACTCCACTGAATACCGTAGTGCAACCTTAGCAGCAGATGTTCCAAAAACTGAGAGGGATCTTTGTACCGTATTATTTATAAGACCACACGAATAGGACATAAATTTTACATTCAGAAATAGAATTATCAAACATTCTGACGTTAGATTAGTGTTAAAAAATAGTCTCTAATGATATAAAGCTCGATCATTACAGAGTCTTCCACTAACTGGATATGCAAACATGAAAATAAAAAACTTTCACTCTAATTTAGCGCTCTTTATATATAGATAATCAACTCAATTAAATTACAATCATTTCTCTAACTGAATTAAAAATCGGCAAAAGTACCCCATTCCTCAAGAGCATTCTACACCTCACCTCCTAAAAACTCTCGTCCTATTTCTAATCCTTCATACAACTGGTAAAATCTTTAAAAATTAGTCCATTCATCATACTTAACTATAATCTTCATTGGTAAAAATGTATAGGGTAGGGAGATAATATAAATATAATAATAATAACTTTATTCCCACAAATAAATAAATCACTAAAAGTGTTTAATGATACTACAGAGAGTAGTATTAAATTAATAAACTACTATATATTCCTACTGTGAAATAAAATACTATATACAAAGATCATAAATGTAAAAAAAACAAACATTGTTAACTTTAACTATTAAAATTCTCGAATAAGCATTCGACATAAGTTCCAACTACCAACCTAACTCTTTAAGCAAATTAGAGAGACCTTGTGTATCACTTAAATGGTTCACTACCAATGGTTCAGTCTATACTTATCGACCAACTCAATATCGATTCGTATATTAAGAAACACATCATTAAACGAATTCACACACAAATAACCCAAGACTTGGTGTCCCCCAGGCTCCCCAATACTGGGCCACTATTTTTTAATATATAATATCAAAAGACTTTCAAAATTTTGTCTATAGTTATCAATACACCTCAATATACTATACACGCATTCTTAATTCAGACCATAAATAGATAAACACACTAACACGACAAAGAAATAATGAAATTAAAAAATACAATTATATATAAACATGTAGTAAATTAGGCAATATTGAGCCTCGCGCCATAAGCTGAGGACACATGATTATGACCTAAGTAATAACTAATCAAAAAACACCTTTTCACAAATATAAGTAGACAAGATATGAACATAAAATAAATCGCTATCGTCAGCCAGTTATTTAGGTGTATTATCCCTAATCACAAACTCCCTTTCAAAGAACACATTAATATAGTCACATTAGCAAATATATCTATGCTAAACTATGCACTCCTGAAGCATAAGTGAAATTTTTTCCAAAATAATGCATTTTTATTGTACTTTGAATTTGATTTTTACATCTTCTCCTCACCTACTTTACGTCTATTATCAGTATGGTTTAGTGCATAGTGAAATCATCCGAAGACCAGCAACAAATCTTTATGCAAATAAATAAAAATAAATTCGTAACATTATAACAGGCCCACAACTACTATGTACATACCCCCCCCCCCCAAGAAAAATCCTTGTCTATGTTAAAGTTACATGATATTTACACCTCTATACAGTAATAGCACTACATTTTAAATCACAAAACGGAACTGCAAATGACCTTTTGGCAAACAGAATTGTACACCATCCAGACACTTTTAGAACAAATACACAATCTCTACCATATATATATCGTTAGCACAAATATCACTTACTCATAACCAAGCGAAATTACCACTATACTTAACAAATCTCGGAGCTATCTCATATAAGGCATTAGATTTGTGAAAATTCTTCCCAAAAAGTCAGAATCACTCACAATTAGTGTCGTTTCATCGCTAAAATGATTCAAAATCTTCGAATTATCTTTAATAATCTATTAACGAGTGGATTTTAACCACTTCTTAGTCTCTTCTATACGTATTCAAGATGATTTACTTTATAAACCACTTATTAATAATTTTAATTGTTCTCTCAAGAGTTTCTCTAGCATTATACAAAGTCAATCTGATATTATGGATATTGTGACAATTTTACTAATACAATTAATTATTATATATATATATTATATTATATATAATATATATAATATATTATATAATATATTTTAATTATTATAATAATTATTATTATATTTATTATATTATTTATATATTAATTATATTATTATTATTATATTAATTATTATATTATTATTTAATATTAATTACAATAAGTCAATTAGTAAATATTAATATATTAACTATTTTTATATTCTAAATTAATTATTATTATTAATTATTATTATATATATTTATTTTATATATATAATTAATATTATATAATTAAGTTAATTATATTATTATTATTAATATTATTAATTTAATTATTTAATTATTATTATTATGTATTATATTATATATTATATTATATTATTATTAATTATTTATAGAATTATTATAATATATATTTAATATTATAATTATTGATATATATTTGATATTATATATAACTATTTTCATGTATTTAATTATTATTATTATAATTGTAGTATATATTTATAATTTATTATATAATTAAATTATATATATAATTATTTTGAATTTATATTTTTATATTTATAATTATTATTATTATTTTTATTATTAATAATTATACCATAGTATTTATTTATGTGATTATATTATTATATATATATATATATATATAATTATATAATTTAATTAAATTATATATTAATTATACATTAATATATTATATTATTAATTATATTATTTGCTATTTATTATTATTATTAATTGTTTATTTACTATTAGTGGATGTTATTGTTTATATATTAAATATTACATTTTCTCATTTTTATTTCGCATTTCCTTTCAAAGTATATGTTAAAGTCATTAACTATGTGGCCGAAAATGGAAAGTAAATAAAATATATGTATTTATTATATATTCATATATGTTATTAATTTATATATTATTGTAGATAATAATGATATAATTTTGCTATTATGTATATATTATTTACAAAGATAATTATTATTATATAATTAATTATTATAGTATATTTCAAATATTATATTTATTTATTATTTTTTAATTTATTATATATATTATAATATTAATATTAATTATTAATTAATTAGATTATATATATTATTGTAACACATTAGTTTACTTAAAAATATTAAACTTAAAATTATAATTATAAAAGATATTTAACATTTGAGTTACTTACTTATAAATCTTTTAATTATCGGTAAAAATTAGTATATAAAATTATTATTATTATTTATATACTATATTATTATTCATTTAATAATATTACATTTACTTATATATTTATTATTATTATATGATCTATATTAATTATATATTAATTATTATTTATATTATTTTATATATATATATTATTATTAATATTATATTTATTAATATTAAATTTAATTATATAATAATTTTATAATAGAATTGTATTAAAGCATTTTTAATAATTTATCATTACTAATTTTAATTGATATTATTTATTGATTATTATCATATTATTTATAAATTTCTCTGCATTTTCAATCTAATTCGTTGCGCTTTCATTCATTATACATATACTGTGAATAGTATTTGTATATCTCATATTTTATTAAATAAAATCACACCTCTTTAGTATTTAATATTAACCTAAATTAATATATATATATAGAGAGATAGTATATCTATTTATACATCACTTATACATCTTAATTTTATTTATTTATTTTACATTTAATTATTTAAAGTATAATTATTTGTTTACATATATTATTAAACATTATTATAATATTTTAAATATTTATTATTATTATTATTATTAATTTATTTAATTATATTATAAATAATTATTATATAATAATTATTATATTAATTATTATATATATTTAATTTTTATATATTATTATTTGGTGTATTACTATCTTATATATACTTTTATTTTATTATATCATTATCTTTAGTCATTATTTATTATATATAATTATAATTATTAGGTATCTTCAATTAGGTACTGAAAAACGTATCCTCTACCAGCATGCACTATTTTGAGTTATATATATATACTTACAAAGGCAAGTAGTCAATGATTAAGCATCGTAAAAAATATTTTAAGTTATCAATTGAATACGTACTGTATCTAAGCATGCTATCCTTATCCTTAATAAAACAAAAGTAATTTAATGGTTATTAGTTAAATAATTATTATTATTATTAAAATATAAGGCATTATATATTAGATTTCTGTATTATAATAATTTATATATATATAATTATTATTATATGATTATTCTTTATTAATTTACTTTATAATTTATATAATTATATATTATATATTATTAATTAATATTATTATTTAATAATTATTATTATTATATTAATATTTATATTAATATTATATATTAATTATTATTATTCTGATTTATTATTATAATTATCATTATTACATCCTAGTAATTATCAATATAATATGTTTTTATAAAATCTATTATTAACTATTCATATTAATTCGACCTATAGATAATTTTATATTATTTCTGTATTCACTTATATTATTCTAATCTATGACCTGAATTTATTAATCACTTATTATTTATATATTATATATATATGTATAAACTAATTTAAATTATTATATATTAATTAATATATTTATTAGATTATTATTATTATATTATGGTAATTTATATATTAGTGTATTATATAATCACTATTAATAGCATTTATTATTAATCCCTAAATTAATGTTTAATCAAGTTACTGAGTTAAATAGATGCGATTTATATCTATATATATATTTGAAACTATATAGTTTCTCCAGGTTTGCCATCAACCCTTCTTGATATTTGTTAGATAATAAAACTTTACGTCTTTAGTCTTCTATATATTCGTCAGTTCTATTTCTTTACACTAGAAGAATTTAACGGTATCATTCTCAACTCTATATGTACTATATATACTAGAAAAAATGGTAATCTTCATAAATACACCTATGTACTATACATTACCTAGAATTACTTTACATATGCTAAGAAGCTTAACGACTTTAAAACATCAATGACTCTATATCAAACTTGAAACAAAGTATATAGTAGGAAATTAAATTATTCTTAATTTGAAATTGCATCTTGTATTTCCTAAAGGCGTATACTAATCCAAAAAAAATATATAATATATTTATTATTATTGTAGTACTAATAAGATTAAATTTATGATTATATTATATATTATTCATATATTCAAAATTTTAATTATATATATATATTAACTATTAATAATTTATTCCATTACACTTATACACACACACATTATTATTATTTATTAATGACAAAAAAACTAGATAATTAGCTAATTAGCAAATTATAAGTACCCAAACTGTAATTCTATATTATGTGATATTCATATATTCAAAATGAGAGCACTCCCTGTCCTAATATTTGTTAGAATATTTCATATATATATCGAGAGAAATGTGTAGTAGAGTGAAGATGCATTTCACTCATATGAAAATCATGATTAAATATAAGTAACACCAATATATTTGCCTTTAGTATAATTATGACCTAAGGCTAGACACGTCGTCTAATAAGTAGTATTATTAACACAGTCTCCGTCTCTCTTCTCTCTTCTCTCTCTATTTACATCACTAGACTTCTTATTAAATGAATGTTATTAAAATACTTTCTCTATATCACAGAAACATACTAAATATACTTCATCATCTCAGTATATTTCACTATCAGTTTCATTTCGTAGCTATTTTTATCTTTAAATATTCTATTATACTTCATAATAAATCTCTATTAGACTAGATCTCGATATCACTATTATATTATCTATACTTATCAGAGAATCAAATGTATATTAGACTGAATCTATTTTGTATATTTATTGATTACATAATATAACGTATTTGTTATAAATATCACAAAACTATAGTTATGTAAATTTTGCTCTCCCTCTATAATATTATAATTAATAAAATGTAATATGTTTTATGGGCTTATTACTTGTATAATAGAAATTAATTAATTATGATGATAATATATAATTGATAATAGTTACATATAACTAAGGTCAATATTATATATATATTATGAATATAATATATAATTCACACTTAATATATAGAAGATAATTAGTTTATTAACTTATTCAATTATTATACTAAGATACTCAGATGATATATGAAAAGTAATATATATTTATTAGACAAATACACCATGGAATATCCACTACTCTACCGCGTAGATTATGTATACTCCTTGAAGATATATATATATTATATATATAAGTATATTGAAATAGTATAGAAATAACTCATAAGATAACTCACTATTAAGAGATAGATATGAGGATATTAATGAATAAGTATATTGTACTATGATATATATTAATATAAATAGATAAGATATATATAGTAATATAATATATAATTAGAGACGCAAGGATATTAGATTATCGCACGATATAAGTACTATAATATACCATCCTAAGACGTAGGAGGATATTATATAAATCACTTGAGAGAGATTTTATTACTGTTTCCTATGTGCACGAAGAACAAATAATAATATATATTACGACTGATCGATCCTGATACACCTTATAAGAGTAGATATAGATGATGATCAGATTACATATTCATTTATACTAATAGAATTAGTTTATAAGTTATAGATGGATATTTGTATTTGAAAATAAGAGAGAGTAATAGCTCAGTAAAGAGAATGGCGTAAGATGAAAACTTCAGTGGAGAGAGATCATTTTTCTTAGATTGAAATATAGATAATATTTAAAGTTTTTTTCAAGAAAAAGAAAAAATTAAAAAAATAAATAGAAAAAGATAAAAGTATAAAATAAATAATATTAATGATAGAGATGATATTATATGTATGACATAAATAGAATAAAACTTGATATATGATAAACATTTCACCTAATGTTGTAGATTAGGAATGGATAGCAATTTCTTATATAATAGTTTAACGTTAGTAGTATTTGTTTATTGCTTAGGCTTCTATTAGTTGTATTAGCATCATCAAACTTTCGTTGTGGAGTTCAATAATAAGTAGACAATTTTTAAGGTAGTCTAGAAATACCTTTTAATGTAAGTATTGCAGTGTAGCTCATATATTTTGTTAATAAATATTACTGGTACATTTTTTTTTCCATTTTACAATTTGATGAAAAGTTTAGGAACAAGAAAAGAAAAGGAAAAAAGTTTAATTTATTTTTAAAAATGTGAAAGACCAGTCTTCATAAATCGCGTCCGTACGTGCTCCCCAAAAGTATAAATATAATATATTATGTATAACATTTAAAAGTACATAAAAACAACACCCTCTGTAAGAATTAATTTTATATAAATATAGTTTCCACTTAAAACAAAAAATATTAAAATGTCTATCGGATTGTTCTCGCAAGTGCTGAAATCGGGTGATCTTTTCCAATCTTTAGAGATTTCTTTTCCTTGTCAACTGCCCAGCATTTCCAAAGTCTTAAAGTTTCGTCCGCCGCAGCGCTTACAACTGTTTGGCCATCAGGTGATAAACACATTTCTAAGACTCTTCCTGTATGACCTAAAAAAAATAAATATACAATAAATAATGGGCGGCTCGTTAACTGGTTGACAAAAAGTGATAAGGTTATTCATGTGGTCTTAATTAGTTTTAATATTTTAGTTCAACTATCGCTTTTAAAATACACAAGGAGTTCATGAGAAGTCACAAACTCCTAGGTCGATATAGTAAGTAAGATAGTCATAAGCGTCATAACTATGGTACTATGATACAATATTACTATAAGCGCTATATAATATAAAGATCTGATAAAGAAGCCATCCTCACACTCAATATAGAAAAGTAAAGTGTCAATGTGTCAGTTTACTAATAACTGTGTTCTCTCACACTGGCAAGTGGTTTCACCTGACGACGAGAATATTGTTAGATATCGCTAAACCCTTTACAGCTTCTTGATGATCTGAAAACTTGAAGATGATTTGTATTGACAGTATGAGCAATCCACAGACTCAATGTCAAATGCACTAAATACATCATACCAATACACTATTGCACACGCGTAAATAAGTTAATCGAAATGCGGACTAGATCTCAGAAAAAATGTTTTTTAAAAGCTTCATGAGCTTGTCCAGCATGTAGAGGATACAATTAGCTCACTGAATAAACACGACCAGTCAATAGTGCTAGAAGTGAAGTTTATAACAACTGTTATAGTTACCTAGCCTTGCTGTCACAACTTACACAAAAGCACCGATCGCAGATACTATAATTAAGTTTTTTGTTTGTTTCTAATTTTAAGTCTAAAACAGAATATTTACGGCTAGCCAGTATACACCACTCTCTGATTTAGTGTTAATCATCTCGGTAAGAGAGAAGTCTGGAAGAGTAGTTCATTTATAAAAGAGCGATGTTTTTACAAATATGGCTTATAATAAGGTAAAATTTGCACTTGTATTATATAAAAATACTGAAGTGAAATGCATAGTTGGTTTTCAGAATTCACGAGTAAGTGAACATCGAATCAAGTCAACGAAAAAATTAGAGCATCATCAATAACGTAGAATATAATAATTACAACGAATCCTTTTCTAGGAGACTTCGTGTTTATGGAATGTTTTTCATAACCTTAAATGCATGGTACGCATACATTTTATAGCTTGATGTAAAAAATGGTTATTATCAAATCACGGTAGAGTATCTGAGACAGTATTATCGTAATATCTCTCTCTTCGAAAGAAATCTCTAGCACATACACGATACTCTACAATTAATAAAAAGTTTATATCATACTACACCTCTACCAAACTGTCCAAAAGACAACTCACACTAGCATAAAACACACACATCGATCCTGGGAACAAAGGTGTAACGTACGTAAATTCACACAAGCAGTATTTAATACACAGTGATCGCACACTTAATAACTACTATAATCTACTCAAGACGAATTACAAATAACACATCATCACACATTTACGAATGACTGAAGAGACACGAAGGTTATTTTCTTATGACTAAGCCACCAAGGCACACTCTCATCCTCTAAGTCATTACTCTGCACACTATTATGGACGCAGTATCTGTCAAGAAGTCTTCTTTAAAAATAATCGCTTTAATTACACTTACACACAATCCTAAGGTGAGGACTCAATCGATCAACATCTTCTCTTGAATCCTCTTTGTCAGATAACTATTTCCTGTTGACCATAGAAAATCTTTTTTATATCTCCAGCAACGATCTTATACGCTATACTATCTTCGGACTTACGATTCGAAAAAGTAGTCATAAGATTTTCAGCATAAGCTAATCCTAAGACGTTTCGAAATTAGCAACTGAATTTGAAGTATGAGAACATAGATTTAACATGTGCTACAAAGTGTGATAGAAGTCTATTGAGAATACTCATTCCGAAGACAGATGACCCCGAGAGATATTGTACGCCATCTCATGTAAGACGGACTCCTTCATTATCCTGAGGGTATCTTAATAATTTTCAGAAAGATTTAATCTAAGATTCCGAGTCTCTCCAAAATTACATTTGCCTGTGCTTTCCCTGAGTCGCAATAATTAGGACAAATGATAAAAATGATATCTCTTAAATAAAAGGAGTATCACCTCATCACCAAAAATCGAGTACCTTAACAAAGTGAAAACTGTTCTGTTGGGAAATATCCATTGTTCATCCAGCTAATACCTGATGATCAAGAAGTTATTAACTTTCATCACTTATTTTACTGTTAATGTTATTAAGCTGACTATATGACATGTAACTATTTCTATCTGTTATCGTCGGATAAGTGTATACATTGATTTTTTGAGCGATTATAGAAGTAAGTGTGATTCAAAAACTTAGGTCAGACCTCCATTTGCTCGAAACTAAGCAAGCTTCTAAAATTGGTATTCTAAGGTTCTTTCATAATTCAATACGTCCAGAGTTACTTGAGCCCCTTAATGAAGACCTTGCTGGCCAACATAAAGGTATAGTTTCAATTATTGGTACATATTCATTATTCTTATTTTTTTCAACATGTTTTTTTTTGAGTGTCCAGTTGTTTTGACTATGCTTTCAGATTTGATTTAACATGTATTATATAACATCATAATACCATATTATATAATATAATATATATATATATAATATTACTAATATATATTATATAATATATATATATTATATATATCTAATATATATATAATTTAATATATAATATATTAATGATTAGTTATATATAATTATATATATTATTATAATATATATTATATAATATTAATATTTATATAGTATAAATATATATAAGTATAATATATAAATATATATATAGTATATATTTATATACTATATATATATTATTATTAATTAATAATTATATATATAATTAATATACTTAAAATAAAGCGAATACTCTAATATTAAATATATAGAGATATATATTATTATCTTATAATATAATAATTGAATGTAGTATTATATCTATATATTAAGTTAATTGTAATTTGCGTTCTGCCTGGGAAAAGGAATATTGCAGCCGACGATTAATCTTATCCGGGTAGACTTCAGCCCCCTCAGCCCCCCCTGCGTACGCCACTGCAACTAGTTATTATCTAAGCTATACTAATATATTATATTACTATATTTACTAGATATAGATATATATATTAGATATAAGTATCAACTTAACTCATGCTTGGTGAATAATAAAGAAGTAAAATTTAACTTTTATATATAATGTAAACTTAATAATCTAAAATTTTCCTATATATATATCTTAATATAATATATTTAACTTCTCTCGAACAGAAAAGTAGATTAAAGATAGCAAATGGAGTAGCAACCAAGATTTTAAATTTTATATTAAAAACTAATATTCTATTCAATAATTTTTATATTTTATCATAGCTAACTATCACAAATTTAATTTCTGAAAAGACATTTAATATTCACAAAATATAATATCGTATGCAACATATCTCAAACTTTTACTTAAGACCCATTATATATATAACTATTAATAGATAATCATATAAAATATTCAGTACCCGAACAATAATCATCTATAACATCAATTATATATGACATTATATATAATAAAACTAAGAAATCTATATACTCTTACTTGAGTTTCATTATGCCAGGAAGGGCACTATTAATAGGTATTATATATAGTACAATCCGCTACAGTAATAATGATAGAAGTTATATATAATAATACTATTATAATATAGTGTATATATATATATTATTAACGTTTTGATGGACAAATAAATAAAATAGCGATTTTTTACTTTAATTATGACTCTTGAATTTTTTTTTTAGACTATTATATATATGATATACGTTTATACAATAATATATTTACTCTACTAATATTAGGCTTCCTAGTATTTAATAAATATAATTATAAATAAGTTAATGTTAATGATCAAAAAACAATATAAACGAAGTATAAATATTAAATATTAATCTTATTAATCAATATATCCGCTTAAATATATTAATCATTTAATTTATCGCTAATTAATTATAAATCTTTCATTCTTTAATCTTACATTGGCTAGACGCGATGCCAATAATTTATGGGTATTTTAGGTATAAAGTTATTTTAAATAAGCAAAATAAATAATAATATATGATAATAATATAGCAGTCAAGTATAAATATGTACACTGTATACGTACATCATTTGACCTTAGAGCCTTTCTAATATTAAGAGGCAGAAAGTTAAGGAGACTTAGTTTTTTTAAGCTTCAGAGATATATATTATATATATAAATACTAGTATAACAATTTTATATGAAATATAATGAGATTGTATTTTTAAATAAATAAATCTCGTATATTAGATAATGAAAATCTGGCGCAAAGTGAAACTGAGTAATGACTCATCAAAAAGAAAACGGAACCCCTACAGATTTGACGTCCTATATATATATTGTATTTTATTTTCAACATTCAATTGCTAGTTATTTGATTTACTAACAATGAATTTCTAATAAGTTTAGTGAGTTGTATTCATAATTATATATATTAGTAATTAATAAAT
>JABUQX010010051.1:7500-22500 GCA_015478945.1 Trachelipus rathkii | reverse complement strand
TATATATATATCTCACCATATCTTAAAAATAAAAATTAAAAACACAATTACAATAAAGAAAAAAAATAATAAACATATAATAGAAGTTTTCATTATACTACAGTTAAGATAATGATGTAATGCGCAGTTGGAATATTTATATTAACAACTTTCTTAATATAATTGGCTTTCATAAATTAAATGATATAATTCGATTATGATTATTAACCAACGCGTTAGTATAATGGAAGGGATTAAAATAATTAGCAAAAAATAAAAATAAAAAAATAAAAAAAGATAAATAAAAATCACTCAGTCTTCAGAATTCGCCTCCTTAGTGGCGAGTGGGCCTCCAACGTTGGGAACCACGGGGAATAAGTAGGCTTGTGAGGCGCTACATAATTTACTTATATTATATATTAATATTAAGTATATATTAATATATATATATAATATATTATACTTATATATAGTAACTTATATATATAATTATATGATTATTTATATTAGTAAATTATAATATATATATAGAGCCTTAAATATTATTATTAATAATCAATATAAAAATTAACTTATTTAAATATCTATTATATTTTTTTTGCAAGATTATTATTTTATTATTTAATTGAATATATTAATAATAATTTATATAGTATTAGTACTTGTAATTAAACTATAACTACTTTTTAATTTAAAAAATTTATTATACTCGCCGAGTCCTGTTATCTGCTTATTATTTATCATGTATTATTATATTTAACTTTTAATTTATAATATTATATATTTATTATAAGTTAGTATAAATAATATTAATATTAATTATTATATATTAATTATTAAAATTATTAAATATTATTTAATTAATTATATATATAAATTATAGATCATTATATACATTATATATAATATTATAAGTTAAATATAATTTAAATTTATTATATATTATAATATATATATATATATATATTAATATATATATATTAATAATATATATTATATATACTATTAATTTATTAATATAATTTATAATATATATTATATATATGATATATATATAAATATTATTTATATAAATATAATATTATATTAATTCTTTGTTATTTGCATATTGTGAGACTTAATAATAGAGTTAGAATAGGAAAAAAAAAAAGATTATCCTATTTTTGGGAAAACTTTGCTATTCTCAGAGGGTAAGAAAAACTTAATCTTTGTTAGGAACTAATCTTTTGAATTATTAGGTTTACATAATCCTGGAAAATATATTTATCATCTTAACTCTTAACTAACCCCATATATTAGGTATGACCCTTGTAGCATTGTAAGAAAGACAAACGTGAGTCTAATTGGTCAGGAGTGGATTCACTAATCAGTCGCAATATGCGTTCGAAATCAGGAACACATGTTCTAATCCGGACCAATTGTTTACCATAGGGAGAGAGAGTGATTTTCTCGGAACTACTCTTCTTCTGGATAGTTTAACACTTAACATCAATTCTTAGATTAAATATTTAGGATATCTAAGAAAATTTCACTAATTATTAAAAACTTAAGATAATTGTAATTCATACGTTGTAATTAATATTTACCATTACAACAATTTGGGAGAAATCTTACTTTAACTTTCGCTTATAATTGATCACAACCACGATTATGTTATTTTATGGTCACCTTCTTTTTACAAACCTCCTTATCGAAACATCTTTCGTACAGCTATAGTCTTGCCTTTTAGGTCGCAATTACATTTTGGGGGAGACTGGGAGAGTTCGGTGGGTTCGGTGCACGCGCGCGAGGGTTGAATGTCTTTCGCTTTTCTATTGCATCTAGCACAGTCGATATTTTAGAGCCTTTAAAAGACTAAAATTATATGTGATCAGATTATTGTGAACCTAATTTTTCAGCCAAAATATAAAAATATATTGTGAATTACATACAAACAATAGAAAAAAAAATTTTTTTTCATTGTAAGGCATGGCAAATTTCTATGGGTGCGGTTTCTTGATTTGCAAGCTTAGGTTCATTTTCTACCATATTCTTAATAGTTCTTATTCTTTCCATTCATCTATTCAACTTTCAAACCCTTTGATTGTGCTGGTGTCATAAGACACTCAGGTAAAAAACACTGTTCTCACATATCTTGGCTTGTAATTGTTATTGCTTTGGCATCAAAGTTCAAGTCTCAAAGTCATAAGACTTTGCATTTATAAAACACTGCTCAATACTTAGTTTTTGTTTGTACTAGCATCTAGGGTTCAAGCCTTATATACTTTTATAAGGTATATTTCAATTATGTAGAATATCAATATTATTATTGTTTATATGTATTACTATATATATAATATAATATTATTTGTACTAAGAATTTTTTTTTATATAGACTATTCAAATTTATATATGCTAAATAATTAAATAATAATTAGTTAATATTATAATATTATATAAAATGAAATAATGATAATATTATAAATATTAAAGTTATTATATATATATAATATTATATAATATAATATGTATAATAATTTATATATATATATATATAAATATTGGAATTAATTTCATATTAATACTATTATAATATTATATATATCGATATATTATATAGTATATTAATATATTAATATTAATATAGATATATATTAATCATATACTATATTAATATATAGGTACCTGCAATATACGAGCAAGCGCTCCAAGGTTTAAGAAAGATAAAATCAAAAAATATTGTAAAAAAATGTAATAGACATATCCTCTCGGACTACCTAGGCACGAAATGTATGAAAAATCCCAAAGAATATAAATATTTTATTATATTATATATATTATTTTAACATTAATTTCTTTTTATATTTATGTCTGAGTATATTTTAATAAAAATAAATGGTACAACTTCTCTATCAACCAGGATTATAATAAAAGAGTAAAGCGAATTAAATTCACATAACTTTTAATAATATCAACGGAATTATACACACAAACACGCACATACTAACACATATAAAAACATACCAAAGTGAATTGTAGAATTCTGTAAAGTAAAAATATATTTGAACATTCGAATAAATAAATTTATATAGTAGTCATTAATAATTATACAATTAATATTAAAAATAAAAATAATGAATAATAAATAGTATTATATAATTATATATATATATAATTTATAAATTAATATATATATATATATTAAATAAAATAAATAATATTAATATAATAATCACAAAATTTATTTGAAAATTCTACATCTTACAAAAAAAAAAAATACAAAATATATAGAAAACCGACATTCGTCAGTCTAAGATCAGAAATTTAATAATAGATTTATTTTTAATCAGGTATCATCTTTCAATTTTTTTTTATCAATTTATATCTAATTTTTAACTAAATTTATATTATTTGGTAATTCAATCTTTCAGTCAGATTGTGCACACTTCCCTAAGAATTATTATATTACTAATTTAGCAAATAAAATTAGATTAAATCAATTGCACTTTTTTATGTATTAGTATTAAAAACATAAAGTCCATCATGTACATAGATTATGGTAAAGTAAGAAGGAAATATATAATAATTAATTTATATTATTAGGCTTAGCTTGAAACAAGTACACAAAGCATTTACACTGTATAAATAAATAAATATTCATCATCTCTACAACGTTGCACTACTAACAAAGACTTTCTTTATTTGCATTCAGATTGGCAAAAGTAACAACATATATAAATTATAATATATAATAGATAATAATAATAATATAAATAATATATTAAAATTAATATATATATAATATATAAATAATATATAATAATATATATATTAAAAATAAAAAAAGAAAAATAAAAAAAATATATAAATTATACTATATAATAGTCTATATATATATATATTAGGATTGAAAAAGGTCTATTTCGAGAAAATATTATTTTTGGGGAAGAAGAAGAAGAACTCAATAATAAGCTAATATATATGCAAATAATATATCAATTTTATCTAATATATATATATATATTACTATATTATATATAATATATTTATATATAATACTCTATATATATATACTATTAAATTAATAATTGCCTATTTATATATCAATATATATCAATATAATATACTTGACGAGTCATATATACAAATATATTATAATATATATATATATAGAGTCATTATTTAAAAAATATAGATATTTACAGTATTATAAATATATATATATTATAATTAAAGTTAATTATATCTTAATATAATCAGGAATAGAAAAAAATAAAAAATATAAAACTCATTAATAAGTATTTCTATATACTTAAAATATGATGATAAATTAATTTCCCTTAAAAAAATATATATAATTTATTCTCTCATTAAGAAATAGGTTAAAACATATATAGTATATATATATAGTATATATATAGTATATATAATTAATTATAGGTATAATAATATATAAGGTAGTAATATATTTAGTATAGTAGATGTATATAAAGTTACAGGTATTAATAATATTATACTATAATTATATATTATATATATATATTATATATAATTACTATATAAAAATATCAATATAAGTAATTGTAATAATAGATTATATTTAAAATATTTAAGTAATTATACTAATTTTATAATATATATATATATATATCTATTTAATAATATATATAATACACACTATTTAGTTTCATCTATAACTAAGTTATAATTTTATATATTAAACAATATATACTAAAACTTTATACCCTAAGTAGAAACTCTCTATAATTCTATTTAATTATATATTAATATTAATATATATAATATATATATATGATTATAATATATATATTAGATATTAATATATTATAATATATATAGTATATATTATATTTATAATATATATATATATATATATATATATAACCTAATTATATGATAATTATATATATATATATAATGATATATATTATATATAATATATATATAATTAATATATATTATTATATATTATATATATATATATTATATCATATATTTAATATATAATATCAGTTTTATTAATAATATATATTAATTGGAATTATAGAAAGGATTTTAATTTTGGTTTATTATATAGAATAAGGAAGGATTCTGATCCGGATAGATATTAGAATTAAGGTAAATGATATACCGATGTTATATATACATTATAGTATTTTATTATAATAATTTATTTTGGTTACTTATTTTATAATATTTATTTATTTATATATCATTTATTTTATATATAATTACATATTTAAAATATATATAAATATAATATAATATAATTAATCATTTCAAATATATAAATACCTGAATGTTATATTTTTATTCTCTAAATTATATATAAGGGGCACGGCCTTTTTTCATTAAGAGTAATAGCTCAAGGTAATAATTAGATTAGCCGCCGACTCCAACATAAACAAAGGGATATGACAACTGATCGATCGCACATATCTTCTTTTTAATATTTTTTGCAAAGCAATAAATTTTAGGAGCAATTTTCCAGATATAAAGTAACAAAGGCGGCAAGCTTATTACGAAGAAGATTTTCCAAACATTTCTAAAACGGTAAGTATTTTAGACAGCGAGACACAACTTTTTTATTTTACGGTCAGGTCTGTTTTGCGAGCAACGTTTTATCACGGGGAAACAGAGGTAATTGCCCAAACAATTAGGGTTCTTTGGTAATTATTTTATTATTTGTTTACTAGTTTGAATAAAAGCTACAACAAACTCAAGTTTCGTTTCCAAATTTTCAATGAAGTTTTATCCTATGGGCTTTTTCTTGGCCATTAGTCACGGTGTTCATTGTTATTTCGTGTGCGTTCACTTATTTTTGGTTCAATTAAACCTCGTCATACAATCATATATGGATAGTAAAATAATACTATATATAATTGGGCGTATAAATAAATAATATAATTCTGGAGTGAGCGTAATAATTATATAATTGGGATTTGTAATTAATATATAGTTTATTTTATATATATATAGGATATAATTTATCTATTATATATATATGATAGTATCGAGTGGAAAGCCGGAATCTTATATGTTTATTACCTACAACATATCACAGCGCTGACATTATTTAATTGACTCGAGGTAGTGGATTTCCTTTACAATATGAAATTTTTATTTCTTAGAATAATATACTTATTAAAAATATGTAATTATATAAAATATATAGTGAAATATATTCGTAAATGTATCAAAATTAAGGCATTTTTATATTATTAATATAGTATAATAAAAAATTATCTACAAGAATTCTTGTCCGTGTACAGTGTATGTATGGGTTATGAGTTATTTTGTCGAGTTGTAAGATTGTATGGCTCTATAGTATATAGGAAAAATGGAATGTATCGTAAGTGTATGGACCACTCATGTAGTGTATGTATGTAACTCGCAGTAAATGCTATATATGGTATTTGTTTTATTTTGTGGACTCGTACTCGTGGGCCAATTTGTGAGGTGTAATATCAGATCGTAGGTGGAGTCGCAAATAATCATGGAGTGCTGGCTGGGAGTAGGTAATGTATGTATGTATGGTATCCGGGTAATGATATGTATGCGTAGTGTAATGTAATGTATGTATTATAGTTGGGGAGGTCCGATGGGGGGCTAATAGGGCGATCGGATTTATTTGTATATTTTTGATATTTGGGTAGTGTTGAGTGTATGTATAGTTCATGCTAAAATAGGTATGAGTATGTTGTTATGGTATGCTGATTTTTCTGTTTATTTATTTGTATATTGAATGGATAAATATAATGGTATAGACATATTTTATGTACTACTGGGATGTTATTATTTAACTAGTGTATACGTATGTATATAGGTGTACTATATGTATAATAGTGTCGATAATCGGTTACTAATTTTTTTACTATGTATAATGTATATATGTGGGATATATGTATATATGTTAATAAGAAGACAAGGTTAGATATTGTAAGAACTATATGTATATCCGGATGCATGAATAGTTAGTAATCAAAATTTGTATAGGAATCATAATTATGTATATATGTATATATGTATATATATAATATATATCAGATATATATTATTATATTATGATATGTATATATGATATTATATATATATATTTATATATATTATATATATATATATATATATATATATTATATAAGTATTCGATATATATGTATATATATATATATAACGAGAGAAGAGAGAGACAAAATCATGGCTGCGGATTAAGTATTTTAAGTATATTTTATTGCCGAATCAAAACTTCGGCTCTACTTTAAAATAAGAGCTGTCTCTAGCCTCCATCTCAATCTGATTTAAACTTTTTACCCTATACAGCATGGCATACACTTATGACCATTAATCTTAATGAAAAAGCTTGCTACAAACCCACTTTTATTTCAAAACAGACCTAAAGATAAATTTTAACTTAAAATACCTTGTTAAATTTTTACCAAACTATTGTAGGTTAATTAGGTTAAAAAAAAGAAGAAAAAAAACACTAATGGGCCCTAATAATTATGGGGCCAAAAAATTAACAAATTCACTTTAGTAAATAACAAACACTTAAAAATAATAGAAAAAAATAAATGTTTTTAAAATCTTTTCTAAAACCAGAATTGTGTTGTATTCAAATTAAATTTTTTATTAAATATTAATTAGGCTAAATAAGACACACGAACTATATAAAACTTTTGCCCGGACGATGTTCAGAAGCTATTCCTACACGTAACTCACCAGTCACCAATCACCATACGATATAATAAAGAAATCCATTTGTAAATCGTCGAAATGTAGCACCACAGCTTTTAACTAGGCTTTTTTTAGGCTGTGGTAACATGCGTTTCTAAAGTTTGCCCTATATAGGGTAAACATAGTGGAGTAAATTTTGACGTCTCGGGGGGGACTACCCCAAGTCGTCGACAGGAAAATTGGTCGACAGGAAAAATGGTCGACAGGCATTTTTAACAAAATTTCAATATGTCCAAATCGTCGACAACAATTTCATAGGGTGAAAGCGTTCGACAAAATTTTCTGTTGCTCGTCCAAATCGTAGACACAATAAATCAACAATGCCAAATGATCGACACCTTTCAATCGATTATTTCAACGATTATATATATATATCGGTTATTTTATATTGAAGCCGCCATTTATGTATTAGAGTTGGTATAATTTTAATTAGGAAAATGTTATAAAAAAAAAAAAAAAAGTTATTGTTAATAATTATATTAATATGAGGAGTAAGCCTATTTAGAGACCTTTATATAGTACCTCATTAAAAGAAATAGATCTTCTAGTATATAGTTTATATACCATTTTTGGAATGCTGGCATACCTTTAGTTAGAAAATGTTTAAAAAAAAAATTATTGTTAATAATTATATTAATATGAGGATAAAGTCTATTTGTATATCCTTTATATGGTAAACTGTTAAAAAGAAATAGACTTTTCTAGTAAAGTTTATATATATATGTTATTATATATATATATATATATATTATATATATATATATATATGTTATTATTGTTATATATATATAGATATATATATATATATATATATATATATATATATATATATATATATATATATTTATATATATATATATATATATATATATGAGCGAGAGGGGGGACTAGCAAATCGAGAATATTTAACTATTATTGAGCAGAAAGTCTTCCAACTTGATTCTATTATTTTACTACAATTTTAAATTTGAAGTTAGAAAATGTTTAAAAAAATTATTGTTAATAATTATATTAATATTGAGGAGAAAGCCTATTTAGAGACCTTTATATGGTACCTGTTAAAAGAAATAGACCTTTCTAGTAAAGTTTATATATA
Organism: Trachelipus rathkii; assembly: GCA_015478945.1. NCBI lineage: Eukaryota > Metazoa > Arthropoda > Malacostraca > Isopoda > Trachelipodidae > Trachelipus > Trachelipus rathkii. The sequence goes on along the minus strand of JABUQX010010051.1, from coordinate 13,691 downwards.
CATATACATTTTTATATATAAATATATATATATATATATATATATATATAGTATGAGATGTTATATATATATTTATATATATATATATATATATATATATATATATATATATATATATATATGAGAGAGAGGGGGAAGGAGAGAGTGAATATGTATGTGTAGTCATTATTAAATAAAAAACTTGATTCTATTATTTTACTACAATTTAAATTTATCTTTAGAAATGCAAACTAATGTTGAATATTCACAAGTAGTGGTCAAAATTATTAATAGATATATATTAGAGTATATATATATATATATTTATATATATATATATATATATATGTTATATATATATATATATATATATATATATATATATATATGATGGGAAGGAGTTGTCGTAGGGAAAGAGTTTTAGATCGTCGTCGTCGTCGTCATCGATTATTTATGTCAGATTAATTGAACAAATATTAAGAATTTTGGATAGTATTAAAACAATAATATTAATTATATATATATATATATATATATATATATATATATATATATATATATATATATATATATATATATATATATATATATATTATAAAGCATATATATATATATATATATATATGTATATATATATATTTTGCTTATGGTATGTATGAATTCCATCATGGGCGTCCGCAGAAAATTTTCCAAGGCAAAGGTTATTAACCATATATATATATATATATATATATATATATATATATATATATATATATATATATATATATATATATATATATATATATATATATATATATATATATATATATATATATATATATATATATATATATATATATATATATATATATATATATATATATATCATGCTTTAGTATATCCGTCATATGTATCTCAAAAACTATTAATGCTACAGTAAAACGGAATACATTGTGGAATGCTGGTCCAATTTAAGACATTGAGGTAATGTAAAAATTATATCTCAAAACTACCAATAGCTACAGCGAAATGGGAATACATTTTTGGAATCCTGGTAAAATTTCACATAAGAAAATGTAAAAAAAATAACAAAATTACTGTTAATAATTATAGTAATATGATTAGAAGGCCTATTTAGAGACCTTTATTGTTTCTCATGTTAAAATAAATAGACTTTCTATTAAAATAAATAGACTTTCTATCAATTTTGCTTTTTTTTTTAACTAAAGAATAGTTCCAGTAGTATACCGCACCGAGGAGTCGGTTCTCTGGCCTTCCGGAACTATTAGGATTCAATTCTCCGGGAGGGTCTCCGAACCCCCGCTCTTGGTATTTGGGTGTCGCGGGGTTCCTCCGCCCCTCCCCTACGGGGTATCGTCCCCTCTGTTCCCTTCGTCGGCTCGAGCCCCTAGTGTGCCGTATAAAGCATTTTCCTATGTGAAATTTTACCAGGATTCCAAAAATGTATTTCATTTTGCTGTAGCTATTGTAGTTTTTGAGATATATTTTTTTTTTTTTTTTTACATTTTCCGTACTAAAATTGGACCAGCATTCCACCAATGTGTATTCCGTTTTACTTTAGCATTAATAGTTTTTGAGATACAAAAACGGACATACTAATATAAGTGTCTATCCCAATATATATATATATATATATATATATATATATATATATATTCGGGAAAAATGCTTATACTCAATTAAAAATAAACAAGTAATTAAATTTTATTTAAATAAAGTGTTTCTCTTTTTATAATCATAAGTCTGTTTATAGGAATAATTCACAGGATAAACTGCAAGTAACTTTTAAACCTTTAAAGAAGACAACAAATAGAATTTAAGAAATTACTCAAATCTCTCTCTTCTATATATATATATATATATATATATATATGCTGTTTATTTAGTATATATATATATATTGTTATATATATATTGTTGTTGTTGTTATATATATATATATATATAATATTTATGAACTAACGAAAAGAAAAAGCCTCCTAGGCTTAGACGAAAACTTATTGAGACATTCATCGAGGTACTGCTGACCAGCCTGTGCAATATATTCACGGTGAACGCTAAGCATGCACAAAGAGCTAAGCCGTTCATTACCCATCGTACTTCTCAGCCACGTTTTGACTCTTCTTAAAGTAGAAAATGACCTTTCAATTGTGCACGTAGTTGAAGGAAAAGCAAGAGCAATCATGAGAGCGGTGTCTACTGATGGATAAAATGTTTTAGAATGTTTCAATAAATCAATTGACTGAATGTCATTATTATATGACTTAGACCACACGTCATACCAAAGACTTGCTTCGGCAAGAAAATTGTCCATTGAACTCATTGACTTATACTTCAGTTGAACTTTCTTCATTTCATCAATGAACTTTTCCTTGTCGATTTTCATATTATTCGGATGAAGGTATAAAAGAGAGAGAGCCGTTTCATTGGAATCTGATAATCTCTCCTTCAAGGACAGGGTCCAATATTTGGCTCGGGCTGAGCCCAATTTTCACCCCCCTAAAATTGAACATAAAAATCGGAATTTTCAGCCGATTTTGACCCTATAAACACCAAACTGTAGCTTTTTTTTTGCCCTCTATTACGTTGTTTTCGGGTGTTTTTCTGTGTGTAGTCATTTTCAGAATTTTCAATTTTTCAAAACCCATGTTTTGACATTTTTCGTATCAACTTCCAGATTTTTTTTCGAAATGACTTCAAACTTGAAATATGCATAGATGGGTCCATTACCAACAATAGTCACAATGTTTTTTTTTTGTTTTTTTTTTATTTTTTTGACTTTTCTGCTCAGCGTTGTCCAATTTCAAACCCTACTTTTAGATTTAAATGAAAAATTGCGATAATTATTTTCCTGTTTGGGCGAAGTGGATGAAATTTTGGCACATGTAGCCGGAAGAGATGCACATTTTTTACTTAGATACTTTTTTTATATAATTAATTTTGATTTGATCTGGGGCAGGATATTTTCAAAAATAGTTTGAAATTTTTGCAATTCTTTTATACAAAAAAATTATCTAAGTTAAAAAGATGCATCTCGCCCGATTATACAAGCCCTGGAAATTTGATGTTGATCGAATGAGTAGGAAAAAAATATATATCAATTTTTCACTTTTTCAAAATTCAAATGTTTATATATTTATGTAATATATATAATATATATCTGTATATATATACTGGATATATATATTTATATATATATATATATAGTATATATATATATATAGTTATATATATAAATTAATATATATTATATTTTAAAATTAAATAATATATATATATATATATATATATATATATATATATATATATATATATATATATATATATATATATATATATATATCTGTATATATATATATATATTATCAGGGTTGGGGATTTTTTGAGAAAAAAATAAATTTTTATTTTTTGATTTTTTTGGATTTTTTGAGAAAAACGTCACGCGAAATATAATTTGTAAACAAACTTTTTTTTTTAAGTTTGATATAGTATTATTTTTAACCCTAGGCCCTAGCTCTGAGTTCAAAATCTTAAAATAGGCCCTATAGACTATGACAAAATGAAAGAGCAACATTAAAGTGTTATTTGTAATATTGGATTAATATTACATCGGAAATAAAAGAAACAGGTTTAAAACATTATCTTTGCTTGACATTTTCATAGTGTGCAGAAACTTGTAACAGGGTAGCCTTGCTATGAAAGTTTAAATTTTTTTATTTTGTTGAAGCAATCACCCAAATATACAAAAATTAAAATATATATAAAAAGCAAAAATCAAAAAAAGCAAAATCATGATTTTTCCGCGCCATCCCTATATATATATAAGGTTGTTATGTTATATATATATATATATATATATATATATATATATATATATATATATATATATATATATATATATATTATATATATATATCATATATATATATATATATATATATATATTATTATTGGTTGTTATATATATATATATATATATTATGTATATATAGTATATATATATATATATATATATATATATATATATTATTTTTAAAAATTCAGATCCCGAATCTGAAGTGCCCCTCCTTGCCCCTATGTGCGGACGCCCATGACTTAATGCCAAATGGTTGCCTTTTCTCAGTTCTGCGTTCGTATCAACACTCATCCTCCAGATAACATCTTAAAAGCACCACCTTTTATCCACATATCATATACGCATACTTATATCCACTCTTCTAGACAACATCTTACAGACTTCCTTATCCCTTATATCCCTATGTGTGGGGAGAAAAAAAATTGCCCAAATCGTATGTCCTGCGTGTCGTAGAACGCGACTAAGGGACGGTGGTAGTTAGATTGGTCTGCCCACTCACCACTTATCTTTGCCAGAATGCTACGCATGGTTCGGAGAACGTCGTGGATCGCAGTAAGCGGCCTCACCTTTCATGAAAATAAGAATCGTATGGGTACATGAAATGGCAGAGGAATAAATGTTGAGGAGAAGAGGAGAGGTGATGGATGTATTTGGAGAGGACAAATTTGATTTTCTCGCTGTGACTGAAGCAAAGATGAGAGGAAACGGCGAAAAGTGAGTGGTGGGTGTAGTGTGTTTGTGTTGGTGTGGAAAGAAATGAGAGGGGGAAGCTGCAATTCTGATGAGTGACTTGTGGTAGAGAGCTATGGTAGATTTTGTGTGTGTGAGTACTAGAATTCTAAAGGTTAAATTTAAGTTTGAAAGGTCAGTATTTGTGGTTGTGACATATGGTCCATCTGAGGGTAAAGAGAGAGAGCGATTTTCTGGGATAATCTGAATGATGTTTTGGATGGGGTGAGTAGGAGATTCAGTTCATTTGCCACATATCTGCCTACCCAAGGATTTTTTTTTTTTTACAGTTGTCACCACCAAACACGGGCAGAGCCCATTCAAGCTGAGGGGTATAGTACGCTCAAAAGTTTACCCTCAAGCGCAATTACGCATATGAACACAGACGCAGGCTTTAAAGTAGGAGATTAAATTCAGCAGAAGATGGAAGAGAATTCCACAGAACAGAGGTGTCAGGAAAGAAGGAATCACCAATGAACCAGGCTGGAGTTACCAATGTCAACACAAAACCTCAAAGTCATACAGCACTCTTTGTACTACGAGGGGATGGTAAAGATGGTGGCATCGCGAGTGATAGTTCCCTCGAGTACCTGCCGTTGTAATACCTATAGAATAGAGATAAAGCACAAACATCGCGCCGCAAAGATAGAGGGTCAAGTGAATTGGAAAGTACAGAACAGTTTATTTGGCCTTTGAATCGACCCTGTCCAAAAGCCGGGTGAAACCAGAACCCCTCGGTAGATATGGAGCAACTTCATACATGGGCGGATGAGACCTTTGTATAGCTGAGCAACTGAGAAAAAAAGTCCAGCTCAAACAGAACTTCAGCTTTGAGACCGCCTAGCAAACGCTGTGATCAGAGCTCACGATTATTTTTTTGCCATGCTAAGGTCAATGATGTTATACACCAGGAGAACAGGAGTGAACTAGTTCATGTTAGATGAGAAAAAGAAAGTAGTTTGGAGAAGAGATTTGTATAAGTAAATAATGAATTTCATAAGGTTAGATTAATTCATCCACTTATCCAGATCAGCAGAATTAGAACTGGGAAAGACAAGACTATATAATTTGTAAAGCAAAAGAAGTGATATGAATGATGTATTAAGAATGAAGGGTCGAGTCATCGTTATGAGTGGATAGAGCTAGAAAGAATAATGAAAAGTAGGAATAAAGCAGGAGATAAGACAGAACCCTGAGGAACACCACTATTGACAGAAAAGAGGAAGAAAAGTCGCCCCATCAACAACATTCGATATTTTATAATGTAAGAAAGATAGACATGGTAAACAAAGAGAAGAGGAATCAAAGGAGGGAGATTGAGACTGCACGCCACTGGCCACCAACGCTAGTGTCATGCCACCACGCAAGTCTCCAGCAGTCCAAGAGCGAAACCATAATTATGTTGATATAGTATACGCCAGGTGGTACCCTGAGCGCTGAAAGTCGTATCATGATCAAAATGAAGTTCTTTGCATGATCAAGAAATCAGAGTTAGTGGTCAGCATTTTAGATAGAACATGTGCGAGAGCTATAAGGCGAGATAGTTGGGGAAGACCATAGCGCCTGATGTATCGAAATAGTTGACATGCAAACAGCTCCAACACTGAGGAAAAGGCTAGTATTG
>JABUQX010010051.1:0-2500 GCA_015478945.1 Trachelipus rathkii | reverse complement strand
CAAACTACATACTTCCATCCATTCAATAAACAAACCATCCTAGGTTTGACCTTCGATACCCAATGATATTTATCCCCACATGTCATCAACAAATCAAGATTTAAAATTAATAGCGTAAGTATAAATTTTTTTTTGAGTTTAATTACCAGGGAGAGGATTCAAACCCCTTCAACCTATCTCCTGGATATATATATATATATATATATATATATATATATATATATATATATATATATAAACATAGAAGAACACATGTATAGTATATATATATACATATATATATAAAATTTATCTATTTGTCGTTATCAAAAATCACCCTATCTCCATAACCAGATTCATACCACATTTTCTAAAGAATCTACCACCGCCTTCCAACGATCTAATCAACATATCTTCACACAATCAACCACCTCTCCCCTGCCTATTCCTTCACATCCCTAATTGTAGTAATATAGAACAATATGGCACTGATGTCTCACTGATCACATGACGACAAAAGTCCAACACAATATAAGATAATCAGCAAAACAGCACATTTAAAAATCTTCCTATTTTGTCTCAACACCCATTTATCCAAGTACACTACTTCCGCATATATATATATATATATATATATATATATATATATATATATATATATATATATATATATATATATATATATATATATATATATATATATATATATATATATATATCCAGCGAGCTACTATTTACATACAACTTTAACCTTAATAAATGACCTCATCCCACTTCCTTCTTTAAAAATTAATAGTTATGCTAATGATCTAACAATCACAGTTCAAAAATATAAACAACATACATAGAACTACAATAATATAATTAATCCAAATGTAGTGGTTAACAACAAACAGAATGACTGCATCACCTCAAAAATCCACTATTACCTTACTCACCCCAGACAGAAGAGAATCTAACATCCATCAGCAAATTTCCTGTCAAACAATAGACTATCTTCCTCTCAATAAACAACCTATCCAACGTTTGACTTTCTATACACAAATGACACCACCTCACACAACAACACACATTACTTCAAGTGCCAGACAAAGAACGCGATGAAAACATTAACCGGAACAAATTTTGGCCAAAACAAAGAAACCCTCTCAATAGTATACAGGCAGTACCTCCGTCCCTTTTTAAACTATGCATCACCAGCCTGGGCGCCAGCAATATCACAGTCCAATATTCAAAATTAGAAGCCGTTCAAAATAAAGCCTTAGATAATAGCCAGCCTTCCTCTACCGTAGATGATGTGTAGTTCATCCATCGTCTACAAATAAAATTTTACTTTTAAAGGCGCATCTTGGACATGATAGGCCGTCAATTTAGTAAATCACGCCTAGTAGATAAACCTCCTGCACCGAAGGAAAGATCACACCAGCATAATATTCAAAATGTGAAACGCGCTATCCCCACCTCCAGATACTTCCATTACTACACACATTAACACACTGTTAACGCATAATGATCTCCGCATACCTTAATTGATACTTCAAGTACGTCCATCTGAAATATCCTTGAACCTTGGACCCTTGAACCCATAATGCCATTCCTCCCTTCACCTAATAAAGCACCTATCCCCTCTGGTCAGAAAGCATGCCTCTGTATCAACGACGACACAGAACATCTCTACCAGGACTACCCTGACTTGAGGCGATCAGAGACATTCAATACGATTTTTCTGCTGGGCCTACTCTGCATGTTGTGGCAATACTAATGATGTAGACAGTTTCTGTGGGAGGGAGTTGGAGGTTCAGAGTAATATATATATATATATATATATATATATATATATATATATATATATATATATATATATATATATATATATATATATATATATATTATATATATATATGGCAGAACACACTAAACGTGTCAGAAGTTATAGAATTTTACAAAATTTTAAAGATTTCTTAAAATAAGTAATATTTTTTAGTTTAAATGTAATTTAGTCATTATTTAATAGCTGAATGAAGTGGACAGTCACGTCCACGAAACGTCCTATAAATAAATTTTATAAACAGTATATTAGTTTTTTCTATATATATATATATATATATATATATATATATATATATATATATATATATATATATATATATATATATATATATAATATATATTTAAATGAAAATTTCAACTAAACAAATATAATCAGTTTCTTTTGCATCAATCATATTTACTTAAAATTTACATTAGTTATATATGATCTTCAAACTACATATTGTAGATTAAAACTAAAATACATTTAATATTAAATGAACAAATTATAATATCTAAATTAAGGTTCTTTTGTGTCTGTCAGGATTGATTAAATTCAGTAGTCTTTCAGAGTGAAGATGTTCCAAATCCAATTGAAAAATATATATCTGAAAGTAATGGAATTTATAATTAATGCAGTATACCTAAAACGAAAGTGTTTCACGATACGCAAAAACCGGTTAAACACCTAAACGATTGAATGAAGCACAAC
>JABUQX010010050.1:42500-45000 GCA_015478945.1 Trachelipus rathkii | reverse complement strand
GAAAGAACTTACAACCATCCATCATTACAACCTCCCAATATTGATAAATCTGTTTTAAAAAATCTTTTAACCAAATGCACTACTATGACTCCTTTTGAATTCGATGGAAAAACATATATTCAGGTAGATGGTGTTTCCATGGGTTCCCCACTTGGACCAACGTTCGCTGACTTCTACATGTCGCATATTGAAAATTTAATATTAAGCAAAAATAATTCTTTCAATCCCAGACTATATATACGATATGTTGATGACACCTTCGTGGTCTTCAAACGTGATGAAGATGTTAAGGTCTTTATTGATGAACTCCAAAAATTTAAGTGTCCTAAATTTTACTTTTGAAAAATCTGAAAATAACTCCTTCCATTTTTTAGACGTTAACATCTCCTTTGATCCAAGTGGAGTACTCACCACAAGTATTTACGTCAAACCTACTGACAAAGGACTATATACTAATTTCAATTCACACTTACCCCTTACTTACAAAATCGCCCTAATTAAAACTTTACTGCATAGAGCTTACCGTATTTGCTCTGACTGGAAACTTTTTGACGCAGAGCTCTCAAGAATTAAACAGAATCTTGTTAATAACAACTTTCCCCAATATCTACTAGATAAAATCATTAAAACCTTTATAAATAAGAAAATTGTCGAAGAAAAAGCAGAAGATAATAGGGATAGCTTGACATTCTTTTTCAGATCCCAAACTATAGATAGATTTAATTATGAAAATACAAGGTTGAAGAAAATAATTCAATACCACATCAAGTCCAAATCTAACACTAAAGATATAAAACTTAGATCTTACTACAAGCCATTGAAACTTTCTTCTATGTTTTCAGAAAGAGCTAGTGGGACTAAGGAGAATGTGAATCATGTGGTATACCAATTTCATTGTAAAAAAGATGGCTGTAATGCCTCTTACATCGGGTATACCACTAATTCTCTCAAACTCCGTGTCTCACAACATAGATACAGGCCCAGTAAGATCTTTGAGCACTTTAAAAACGAACACGGAACCCCCAAACCCAATCTCGATATTTCTAATTTTGACATTCTACACCGTGCAGGAAATTTCTTTGAATTGAGGCTGGCTGAGTCCCTCTTAATAAAAAGGCATAAGCCGGTTATCAACATTAACCCTTAATAGGCAACGTGGGGTCTTTAAGAACAGAAATTATCCCTTCCCACATAGAATCTCTTCATTGATATATTTATTATTTAAGAATTTTAGATTTACGTTAGTTATAACATATGTAGTCGAAAGAGATGCACATTTTATATTTAAATAATTTATTTTGTTTCGTCAGTTGTGAAATTTAGTCTTGAACTCGTCTCCGATAATGCCTGAAGTGGCCAGGCGAATCAATTAGATTAAAAGTTCAGAAAGCGTTGTTTCTATTTTATTCTAAGAATGTCTTAAGAATTCATCATGAAGCCGGTTGAGAATACTTTTAGAAGTTTGAAAAGGCTGTAATCTCATATATTTATTATTATTAGTATTAATTATTATATTATTATTATTATTATTATTATTATTATTATTATTATTATTATTATATAATTATTATATTATTATTATTATTAAATCAATTTATTATTATTATCATTATTATTATTATTGTATCTATTATATTATTATTATTATTATTATTAATGAGGTCATCATTGATATCTACCCAATGACAAGCGACATCATCATTGCTACTTGTTATGATAACATTTCTTTTAGTTATTAATCAAAGTAGATTTTTTAACAGAATTTATGCCCATTTGTCTTTACTTTTTCTTGGCGTTTGATTACAGTCTTAGCAAACATTCTTTTCTTACTTATTGAACTGTTGCTTGAAAAAGGAAGACGTGATACGAGTATCGAGCTTGATTGCCACACTCTCTTTCTATCTATGCGTAGAAACATTTTGAGAGGGAACTTCACCTCAGGCAATATTAATAAAACACATACCTTTTTCTTGATCTATATTTGTCTCCTTATTAAATTAAATTTAAATCTTTATACAGAGGTGTAATCAGATTGTCTCCACGTCTTTGTTTAAATATACAGTTGCTTATAACAGTGTGAGAAGGAGGTTGAATTTAATGATCTTTTTTCAACATCTTTAGAGGCATTTCTCGTGAATGTTATTAAAATTATCGTTCATCATGGGAGACCGATCCTTTTATATTACTAAATCATTAATTTATATACCGATTTTGGCTTTTAAAAAGACACTATCTTTTTGTATTGCCGACTAGATAGATTCTTTTCTTGGGGGGTTTTATATACCACGGCGTCAGTTGTTCGAGAGAAGGATTCTAGTCCAATATCCATGTACGAAATTGGCACACACAACACATTACTTTTGTCTTGTTTATTACAACAGATTACACAGACTAATTTTAGATTAATCTTGTTAAAAATTACAAGTAAAATTCAGTTGTCTATTCTTTTTTATCAGGGTGAGTTTAAGATTGTGGACACTTTTTGTTAATTTATACAATT
>JABUQX010010050.1:17500-20000 GCA_015478945.1 Trachelipus rathkii | reverse complement strand
CTCTAAATATTGAAGAAATGAGGACAATGGTGGGACTGTGTAAAGAATGCCTGAAAACACATTAAAACATTCAAACTCAAAGATAACTTCTTTTAGTGGAGAGAAGCATACTGACTCTTCAAGGAAGTTTCACTTAGATCAGAGAACACTAATGAAAGAGAAAAAACGAAGTTTTTGACCTTGTGAGATTTTGAGTGTATAGTGTATAATGTGATATTTTGGAGTTGTATGATTTTGAGGAAGATAATCTGTGATATTTTAGTTTGTGTGATTTTGATGTAAGATTAATGTAGCAATATTTTGAGTTGGATGATTTTGAGGAAGATAATCTAGTGATTTTTTAGTTGTGTGATTTTGAGAAGGATAGTGTAACAATATTTTGAGTTGTGTGATTTTGATGAAGATAATCTATATATTTTAAGCCGATGTGATTTCTGAATAAGATAAGTGTGGTTTTTGAATATTTTGAGTTGTATGAGTTTTGATTTAAGCTTAATGTGGGGATATTTTGAGTTGTGTGATTTAGAGGAAGATATTGCAGTGATTTTGAGTTGTAATGATTTTGAGAAGATATTGTAAGTGATATTTTGAGTTCTGTTTTTTGAGGAAATAGTGTAGTAATCATTTTGAATTCTGTGGTTTTGAAAAAGATAGTATGAGTTCTGTGATTTCGAGGAAAATAGTGTAGTTATATTTTAAGTTATGCGAGTTTGAATAAGATTGTGTTGCGATATATATAATATATATATAGTATTATATATATATATATATATATATATATATATATATATATATATCTATATCGTATATATTTTGTATATATCGTTTGAGGTATTAATATATGTATTTATTTATAGCAATTAAATGAACTACTGAGCAATTTTTCTGTATATATAGTATATATATATATATATATTTATATATATATTTATATAATATATATAATATAATTAATATATATATATATATATATATATATATATATATATATACTATATATAATTATATATTATATATATATATATATAATATATATTATTTGGTATTGTTCTAATATTTGGATCAGTTTCATAATTTCTGACAAAATTTTCTGTTCAATAAAAATTTCTAAGTTCCAGCAAAGTTAGTTTAGTTAAGTTTTTAAGAAATTCTTATGAGGCACAAAAGCTTTCTGGATAATATTCATGAAGCTTGCACTATCAAAGATATTATTTGCTAAAACTTAATCTGTAATCTAACTTATTCAATTTCTTGAACTTAGAAATTTTTTTGAACTTAGAAATTTATTATTCGATAATTATAATACTGATTAAATTTATATTAAGAACTTTTACCCTATATATTTTATATAATAAATATTTAATATATATTAATATATATATAATATAATAATATAATATAATATATATATATTAATATTATATTTATTATTAATAATATATAATATATATAATATATTCATTAATTATATATATATATATTAATAAAATTTAATATGGGAAAGTTATACTTTTTAGCAGGAATATCTCAAGTATATATATTAATAAATATAATATATTATATATTATATATATTATAATATATATATATATAGATTTAATCGATTACTCTGAAGGAATCAGTATTATTATTTAACATTCATAAAAGGGGATTAATTCAAGCACTTGAAAACACTTGATTTCAATTTCTCATGTTCGAAAATGATTATATTTTCTAAGCTTAATAAAAAAGAGTTTCTAAGCGTGTGATGTTCGTTAACAGATACCATGTTTATTTACTTTAATTAGAATTTTATTGTTTTTTATACATAATGAAATTATATTTCATCAAATCAATTTTCTTTATGAATTTGTGTTCTCAAGTTTTAGTTTTATTAAGGTTAATTTTCTTAAGAAATATTGAAGTAATCTGGGAAGCGACTGTTTTTTTATTATCAAATCACATAAAAATAGACGATATCAAGAACTGTCACATATCATTGTATAAAATTAGATTGCAAATTATTGTTATTTCCCTTCTTTTTCAAAAAATTCTTTAATCGATTGATATCTCTTTTATATTAATTATTTTATCTGGGCAAACTATTATTTATATGGAATTATTTTGAACATAGTATAAATTATTTTAATTTCATAGTAAATATTTAAGTAATAAATACTGTAATTACTAATATACTATTAAGATATACTAATTATAAATTATTAACCATACATATAATTTAATATATATATAATATATATTATATTATAATATAATTAATAATTATTACAGTACTTATCTTTAGAAAAATCTGATTAGATAACTTAAGATAAATGATTTGAATACCCCACTACATAGAATAAGAAGTCTGGTGATTTATTAATATTCAATGACAAGGGCGAAGGTGCTTATCCTTATTAAGTAAATTTTGATAAATTCATGTAATATAATTATTCCCAGTTAATATCGCATAATTATAAAATCCTTATAAAAGTATTATTATAATAATTTAACACCTACC
>JABUQX010010049.1:22500-30000 GCA_015478945.1 Trachelipus rathkii | reverse complement strand
TGCACATTGCTTATTTCTCCAGTGAGAGAGCCCATTTAGGTGGCTCCTGAGTATTTTCTTCCACGAAGAGTACACATTTGACAAAATCATCTACATAATAACTACCAACAAATGGAATAAATAAAATTAGAATAGCGACATATTGTACAAAAAAAAAAAAAAAATGGAATCTGTTCGGGAATTCAAATCTTAACAAGGCTAAGTGCGAAATTTCGCCAAGATTTCCGTGACGTCAAGACTTCCGTAAGTCAAAACAAATCTCAAGGAGCGTTCATAAATTCGAATTTCCATTAAGGAAGGGAACTGAAGTTATTTAACTTGCCTAAAGGTACACTAAATGGTTGTTCATAAATATCGGCCTTAATCATTTACAAAATACCTTATTAAACGTCATGTTATATTTGATTAATATTTATGCGTATTTACTTCATTCTGGATTTATTAATAAATACATTTACATATTTAATTTAGTTACTCATAAATCAAAGAAAATGTGCAAATATTTATAAAAACCATTGTATTAATTTTACATTTACATCAAGTCGAAAATCTATTTTTTGCACTTTGTTTATGCATTTCCGTTTTCACCAGCTCATACAGGATAAATGAGCCCAAGGATTCTTCAAGATTAAGCAACCTAGGGAAAGTCCTCTCTTAATCTTAAAGAAACTGTTGAAAGGTTATTTTTGCTTGAAGGAAAATGTTGTCAGTTCCTTTAACTAACAATGTTGTCAGGTAAGTTGCTAACACTTTTGTCAGATTGGATTTTGCATTGAAGGAAACTGTTGGCAGTTTTTTAACTAACACTGTTGTCAGGTTAGTTTCTACCAATGTTGTCAGGTTGGTCTTTGTATTAACGGAAACTGTTGTCAGATCCTTATTAACACTGCTATCAGGTTAGTTGTTAACACTGTTGTCAGATAAACTTGTACATTAAAATAAACTATTGTCAGATCCTAATTAAAACTGTTGTCGGGTTAATTGTACATTAACGGAAACTGTTGTCAGATCCTTATTAACACTGTTGTCAGATTAATTTTATTTCTCCTCAAGGAACTGTTGGCAGATTCTGTTTTAATTCCCTTTGATATATATTTGATCTTACTGTTATTATCATATGTAAAATAATTAACGAACTCTATCACGCATTATCCGAAGAAAATTGATCTCAAACCTGTACTGTTTTAAGAATATTTTTAATAAACAAGTTATAATATTTTTCTTTATTTTTCTTATCACTTATTATTTTTACCAGCTATTAATTTATTCATGTAATTAAGATTATAAACTGGTGGGACTAAGATTTACATTAGTTGGCAGCGGTGTAGACAAATTGTTCAAAACTTTTAAAAAATATAGATTTTGGATTAAAAGTGGAAGGAAATAATATAAATAATGGAAAACGAAAACACCAATAATTTACAGTTTTCAAGGATTTTAGATAAATTAAAACCCTTTAATGGTAAAATAAGTTCATGAAGCTTTACAAATCAGTTTAATAAAAGATTAAAATTAGGGTACTAGTCAGAAGAAAGTACTGTAAGATAAATAAATTAAAATACTTATGTACAGAATTAGCTCTAACTTATTTAAATTCACATCCGGATATAGATAATCTTCAGTACGATGAATTGGCATCTTTTCTTGAGAAACGATTCAAAAATGTAATTTCTATACAAGAAGCGTATAACCAATTTACAAATCTTACAACAAGGTTATTTAAAAACTAAAGATAAGTAGAAACTGGAAATATAAGAAAATAGTTATTGAATCTAACTGCAGAATGGTAGGTATAATAGTAAGAAATACTTTAACTAACATAAATAATGAACTTAAATCACCATTTACAGTAGCAAATTACTTGAACCATGAAGTAATATTAAATAAAAAGGAAATAATTGGAGACGTCTATCCTGTTGAAGGACATGAAATAAATGTACCGAGTATTATGAATAAAAATAAGTTACTCGATTTTTCAAACCTAGAATTAAATCATTTAGACACTAATAAACAGTTAAAATTAATAGAAATTATAAAATATAAAGAAGCACTTGCTCAAACTCCAGACGATATAGGATTATGTAAATTAATTAAAATAAAATTGGCACAAGGGAAATTAAACCAATTGACACCCAACAATACCGTCTTCCCCACTCTACAAAAAACTATGCAAGAACGCATAAACAAAATATTGGATCTAGATTTAATAGAAAAATCAACCAGTTCATGATATAACCCTGCAATATTAATATAAAAAATCAGACAATACACAGATATTCGTTTTTGACGCTAGAAATTTAAATGCAGTAACTAACACTGAAGTCATGGCAATGCCAAGAATCGACGAGATTCTTACCTCCTTTAATGGATCTAAATACTTTACCATTTTAGATAACTTGAAAAGGTTTAATCAAATACTAATTAAAGAAAGTGACAAACATAAAACGTTTTATAGGTTCAAATAATAATATTTATCAACATGTTAGAATGTGTTACGGTGTCGTACCCTAACAGTCTATCAATAATTATAAAGAATCTGGACTTAAACTTTCATTATAGAAATTTAAATTTTCTCGAAGTTCAGTCAAATATTTAGGTCACATGGTTTCAGAGAAAGGAACCCAAATAGACGCAATAATAGTTCAAGGTATGAGAGACATTTGTACGTCTACAAATGTTAAAGCTTTAAAAAGAATCTTAGGTATGACATCTTATTCTAGGAACTTTATTAATAAATTTTCAGAAATATGTAACCCTCTTACTAATTTAACTAATTAATAATCTAAGTTCATTTAGACCGAAGTAGAAGATAAAGATTTTTAACAAATTAAAAGAATTACTATCATCTGCACCTACTCTTATTCATCCAAATGATAACGAGCCATTTAAATTACACATTGGCGCAAGAACTATAGCTATAGGCTCAGTATTACCGCAGGAAACATATGGAGTAGATAAACCTATTGCTTACTTTTCCTGAAAAATTTCACCGCCTGAACAAAATTATAGCACTACAGAAAAACATGTTTTACCTTTAGTCAAGTTTATTAAACATTTTTATTATTATTTGTATGGACATAAATTCACTGCTATTATAGACCACCAAGCGCTAAGATATTTATTTATTCAATTCAAATTTAAACCCTCTACCTCCAGAATTGCTAGGTGAACACTTTTACTTTAGAAATTCAATTTTGATGTAAAATTTAAAGCAGGAAAGGAACACATAATACCTGAAAGTCTTAGCAGAGATGCTTAAAATATAAATTTCTCATTATATCCTTCTGAAATCTTCAATTCCGAATATATTGTAAAGAACAGGTAAACGATTTAAAATGGAGAAAGGTTATTCATTATCTAATTCACTTTTTCAGTCATTGACGATATCCAATTTTTTTCTAATAGAAAACCCCAAGTAATTCATTTTATCCAAGCCAACCTCGCATTTGTTTTCAGCTATGCAGATCTTAAAGATAGTACTTAAAGTACTATAGGCGCTCAAACAAGAGCTCCGATACCACCGCGTGGTTGGCCATATATCATCCAAATACACATGTACACCTAAACCTTCTAATAGTATACGCATAAATCTATGGAAGCAAGAGACACTATTTTTAAATCTCACTGGCAATTGAAAAAAGGTAAATCTCCGAGAGAGCTACTGATAGTGATATAGTTCTTATCTGATTTTGCTCTTGGTAAATGGTAATATGGGTTTGTTAAATCTAATTTTGAAAATATAATCGCGCCGAGCATTAAAAATAAGGTGTCCTGAATATTAGGGAGAGTGAATACATTAGTTTTTGAAACGAAGTTAAGCCTTCTGAA
The DNA here is from genome assembly GCA_015478945.1 of Trachelipus rathkii. Lineage (NCBI taxonomy): Eukaryota > Metazoa > Arthropoda > Malacostraca > Isopoda > Trachelipodidae > Trachelipus > Trachelipus rathkii. The sequence goes on along the minus strand of JABUQX010010049.1, from coordinate 26,172 downwards.
ATCACAAGTGATTCTGATCTTTCCATCCCCCTTTTGTAAAACCGAGTTTGGGAAATTCCAATTCGATGGTGTCCTTATTAAAATTTTCGTTTCACCAAATTTTCGAATTCTATTTTGCTGCGTGAGAACAATTTTTGAGGTATTTGATATGCTTTTATTTTAATAGGCTGGCCTGACATCTTAGCTTGATAAGGAAATAGTTGTGCTATTTCCTTCAAAATATCACGCGGAATACGAGTAGTCTCATTCACAGTCCATCCCATTTTTCCTTTAAAGCTTCTCTCCCTTTTTTATCCCACCCCCCAAATTCTTCAAATAAATCGGCCCAAACTTGTAGCTGACCGATTCTTATATCAATATTTTCGGGTTCATAAACATTTAAAAATAAATTTTTTGACTTATTTATGATATTATTTGCATGCGGAATATTACTAAATTATTGAAAGAGGATTAAACTTGGTTAAAAAGGAAATTTTGAAAGAGAATGAATAACCGTGCTGTTTTTAAAATTATTATTATTATTATTATTATTATTATTATTATTATTATTATTATTATTATTATTATTATTATTATTATTATTATTATTATTATTATTATTATTATTATTATTGTCTTTATTATAGTGTTTATTATTATTATTGTCTTTATCAGAGTGTCCGTCATGATGTTTGATTCAAAATTTATATTAAAATCATATGTTTGTAAAATAAAAAATGTAGCCCTAAGATACAGGCTGGTAAATTTGTAATTAAACTTCGACATTATAAGTCCTATTTAAACCTAAATCGATTACAGTATTTTCTTTGAGTAAACATATTTAATAAAGCCCTTGGCAGCTTTTATTTGGCCTACTATCAAAGCTCCTTCAGTATCGATCAAAAAATACCCTATTCGATATTCTATATACAATGTTACTGATTTTATAAACTTCTATCATATTTATATTAAACAGATTACAATTATTAGGTGTTTCTCCTTGCGGAGGATTTACAAAACTTGTCGCACCTGTCTCACGAGCAGTTTGGATAGAAATCGTATGGGGTACATCGATATCTTTATCAATGATCGGAACACTCTAATTTTTTTTACAAAAGAAAAAGGATTTCCTTGTACATGTAGAGTTTTGCAGCCTTATCATTCTTAAACCTTTTTAATCCTAAACTATTATTAGTAGTAATTAATTTGTTATGTATACTAATATGCTTATTTAATACATCTGTGATTGCTTTCTGCGATTAACACTTCTTTACATTTAACATAGTTACCTCCCCGCCACTGGGTTTTAAAGTAGGGGTTGTCTAGGCAATTCTCAATTGTCCTTGAAAGTTTTGCGTAGGGGATGGATCGTCTCCAGTCGGAAGAAATACCAAAGTATACATTGAATCATATTGAGAATGGTATGCATAGATTCGATGCAGAAATCTAGCGTGAGGTTTAAACGACTCGCCCAGCACTTCAGCGCTTACTATTTACTTATCTTCCTCATCTATTTACATTTTCTTTATCTCATTAAATATTTTCTTTACTTACATGTGACCATTTCTTAATCTCTTAGCAAGTCATCTATATCTATATTATTTTACTTTATCCCTTTTGAAGACTTATTTATCAATGTACATTTTCTTATCTCATTACATGCCTTCGTTATCTAATCTTTATCTTCGGTGTTCATGTCTTGTTCTTCATGGAAGATAATTTCTCTCTGGAGATTCATTTAATGGATTTCAGACATAATTCGAATCCAATTTTAATACAAACTATCGGCGACTTTCTTTATTTTTCTAGATTACTATCTTTTGAAGAAACAGTTCTTGAGCAAAAGGCGAAGTTTTCAGCTAACAAGTCAATAATTTCTTCCCCATAATGTCTTACCCTTGCTAAGTAATCAGAAGGAAGTTCTCTTTTCTTTCAATTTTCAAAACTTCCCTGATATCAGACTTCTCAGATTTGGAGCGTATGTCTCCTTTATAGCTGTAATTAATTTTTGATAGCAACCTTTACCTAATGGGAATTTTATGGTAGATACTATATCGTGGGGAAGGATGAAAGCTAAAATTTTCGCTCGCTCTTTAGGATCATCTACGTTATTCAATTTAAATACAGTTTTAGTAGAATGTACCAATGTTATAATATTACGCACATCTAATTTATGTATAACACTTATACGCAAGCAGATTCGTGGAGTATCTAAGAGAGAGGGAGAAATTTTAGGAGTAGGAATTCTTGACTGAGGCATTTGTTGTTCCTGCCTCTCTTCCCCATCCGAATTTGAACTCACGTCTCTCCTTTGGGGAGATTTAAGGGATACGGGAGATTAAGCTGAAGACTTGGTAGATGTCTTTGGGGTAGTATACTTGACTTACCTTCGCTTTCCTACCCCAACTCGGGGAGGAATTCCTTTTAGCGGGTCTCATAGCAACGCAAGTCACACAATCCAGTTTTTTTATAGACGCAGTTATACTTTTTTTTTCTTGAAAAGGATAGCGACTTTAAAATGAAAATGATTTTACGCTACTTACACTTTGAATTATTAGGTAGAGTTTGCACCTATTTTCTAAGACTTAATTTTTAGTTACACAACAATTAAAAACACTTAACTTAGTTAGGCACTTTCACGATTTTTTTAGCATGTTCGCAATGTTTTAGTATCACCATAACACAATTAGTAACTTTTAATTAGCCCTAATCAGTATTAATTGGGGCTTCCAGTCACGATCCTAGGAGTTCACCAAATATATATATATGGAGAGATGGTTTCTTTAATTGTTAAAAGAACAATCAAAGCAATCACATTAGACATACCAATAATAAAAAGTCTGTGAAGGAAAAAGTATTCTTTTCACTTCTTTATTGCTACCACTTTTTATTTAGGATCACATATAACAATTTTCTTTTCAATGGAATCAATATTCATGTTCATTATTAATCAATAAAATAACATTATTAATCAATATCTAATTCCAAAAGATGTTATAAAAAGCTGTTAGCTGAGAGAAGGGCTGTATCGATCTCACCTTCACTCTATCAGTCACGGCAATCCGGTGCCAACAGGTCTTTCGGCCCAGGGCACCTCAACTGATTTTTTGAATGTTCAAAAAGAGCCAATAAGGAATCAGTATTTTAAAATTCAAATATCAGAAAAGGCTTGGTTTAGATTCTAATAGCCTTTCGTCTCTCTCAGGAACGCCAGATTTACATGTTTATAATAGATTTCTATGAACAATAATATTATAGGAGTGAAAGCTTAACTTATTTCAATATATATATATATATAGTAGTATATATATAGATAGATAATATATATAATATATAATATATATATTAATATATCTATATATATATTATAATATATATATATATAATATATAATATATATATATATATAAAATTTATTTATAATATATATAGAGAGAGAGAGAGAGAGAGACTATTCTATATATCACTATTTCTCACCATCCATCTCGTTACCTGTTTGTTAAGCTGATATGGTAATATATATATATATCATAATATATATATATATAATATTATATATATTTATATATATATATAATATATATATATATATATATATTATATATATATATATAATATATATAATATATATATACTCTGAAAGTCATTTCACTTCACTTCATTCCCAAATAACTAGTAGACCAGCTGTCTGTC
>JABUQX010010049.1:0-17500 GCA_015478945.1 Trachelipus rathkii | reverse complement strand
TAAATTCATTTTTAAACCATAGTCGTTTTACCTGTCAAGCTGTGAACAAGTTCTCTATTCTATCTTAGAAGTGCTCCGTTGCCTTTAAGTGCATATCATGATTGGTCTAAAATTATATCTTGTAGGTCTAAATTCATTTTTAAACCATAGTCGTTTAACTTGTCAAGCTGCCATTAAGTGCATATCATGATTCGGCTTAACAGATACACCTCTATACAAGACATTATGCAATGGGAAGTTAATATCCCCGGATGCGGAGTTTCATTCTTATATAAAAGAAACCCCAACGATAATGATTTTTTTTCACGTGTGCCAATCATCCATCATATTATAACACCAAACGCGTTTTTATGAGTGTTGACGAATTACTTTGTATATTTAAACACACTGAGGACTGGCATACTGAATTCTTTAAACCGAGATCGGGTTTAAACTGGACAAAAACAGTTATTAGTCAGATTGAAGAAACAAAGGCAAAGCAACTTACTCTAACATTTTCTAGACATCTAAACACCATAGGGATGGAAGTTAGATTATGGGAAAGGAGTGACGGAGATGAAGTTTTTGAACGCACATCGCATGGATTCTATATTAGCGGTTTGTCACAGACAAAGTATATGTCAGAGGTTCGCAGACTTGTGTTAATGCAGTTGAAGAAAACAAACGTATTGTCTAATTATGTAGCCGTCGTCCATTATATGTATACCAGTAATACTATGCACTTAAGAAAATGCTGGTTGATGATTCTTAAACTGTTATTAATCGCTTCCTAACTTCTATAGATGTACAGAAATTCATACATCTACTTAGAAAAGAATGGCAAGAAAGTATTTACGCTGATGATCCAGCGTGTAGACATACTATGATATCTGAGAGGGAACTTTTTACATATGTGCTATCGGATGGTATTGACAAGGCACGAAACTACACAATGTACAACGATATAGATGACTGCCATATTTTATTTGTAAAGATTTAGAGAGTTTTAAGTTGGAGTCTTCGTAAAACTCCTATGAACGTACGGTATAATGTTATATATTTCCCCTGTAAATATATTTAATATTCTTGTAAATAAATTTAATGTTAAAATATGTAAGCCTATGATTATTAAATTTCTAATTATGTAATAAAGTTTTTTTTTTTTTTTAAATGAGCAAGATGTTTTAAATCATTAAATATTTATTTTTTTTTTTTATTATATAAATATATATATATATATATATTATATATATATATATATATATATATATATATATATATATATATATATATATATATATATTATAATATTAATGAGAGAGAGAGAGGAGAGAGAGAGACAGTGCTTAATCGGGAGTGGAAAAACTCCTCCTTCACTCTTGCTAATTTTTCATTCTGCTAGAATCATTGCAGGGATACTCTTCGACGAGCAAAGCGACTTTCATCAAACGAAGGTGCGCTAACCTCCTGGTTCTCCTACTGACCAAATCTTTCTGGCCTCCTTGCCAAAAACATCTCTAACAACTTCTTAAATCCTGTCTTCCTCCTCTTATTCGCTCTGATGGTTCTGTTGTCATTCTCCAACTGAAAAGGCCTGTTTTCTTTTTTTTCTTTTCCTGTTTCATTTTTCTATTTTTGTAATCTCTTCGGCCTCCTATTTTACCTCTAACTCAACCTGGACGATCTGGCATTCCTCATCCTCCTCCTTCTCCTCTCAGGTTCCTATGCCTTGCCTTGATTAAATTGATCAGGTGCATGGGGTCCTGAAATCTACGAACGTTAGGAAGGCCGGTGGCCCGGAATGGCATTCCTCCCGAGTTTTTGAGGGAGTGTGCTTTCGTGCTGACCGCCCCTCGTTCAACTATAATTCCTCTTTGTCTCAATACTAACACTTTTCCTCAGTGTTGGAAGCACGCACATGTCCAACCGATTCCGAAAAGGGGTAGCCGCTCTGATCCTTCTAACTATCGCCCTATAGCTTCTCACTTGTATTCTATCTAAGATCTTTGAACCTTCTCAACTATCATTTCTTAGATCATCTGGAATCTCATTCACTTTTTCCGATCGCCGTATGGCTTTCGCGCTCGAGGTCTACTGGCGATAATACTTTCCTATCCTTACTGATTTATGGTTTTTCCGCCCTTAGGACTACGGGGAGACTTGCGTGGTGGCGCTTTGCATATCCAAAGCATTTGACCAGGTATGCGCACGCGTCACTGCTCTACAAGCTCCCCTCCTTTGGGTTTCCTCCTTCACTCTGCTTACTTATGTCTAGTTTTCTCTCAAAATCGTTCAATGTCGGAAGTTGTTTAATGGGGCGACTTCTTCTTATTTTTCTGTTTTGTGGGTGTTCCTCAGGGTTCTGTCTTATCTCCTACTTTGTAATCTTACTTTCATTAACTGATCTTCTCACCTGCAATTCTAACTCTCTATCCACTCGTATGCGATGACTCGACCCTTCATTCTTCAACCTCATTTCAATTCTGCTCCTCTTTACTTCTAGAATTGCCTCTCTCTTAATCTTTCCGATTCTATTCTCGTCGATCTGGATAGAATTTCCGGGTGGAGGTCGTCTCAACCTTGTGAAGATTCAATTGCTTAAAAACTCAACTTCTAAAATCTCCCTCTCTAAAACAGCTTCCAACTTTCCTATCTCTTTCGACGTTTCTCTCGTCTCTCCTGGTTGACAATATAAACATCCTTGGCCTTTAACATAAACAAAAAAAATGTCTTGGAAACCTCACATCACAACGGTTGATAAGGGGCAGCCTCGTGAGACTGGGAGTTCTTTTGAGACTGCGATACGTAGATGAATAAAGAGAGGAGCAGTAGATATACAGGCCTCATTCGCCTTGTATGGAGTAACTGCTCTCATATTCTGGGGGGCTCTGGTTCACCCGGCTTTTGGACAGGTGCGAGTCAAAGGCCAAAAAGACTTATAAAACTGTTCGTACTTTCCACTTCAAATTGACCCTCTATCTTTGCGGCGCGATTGTTGGTGCTTTATCTCTTTTTCTGTAAGGTACCGCAGCGGCAGGTGCTTCAGGGAGCTTATCACTCGGCGTACCTCCACGCTTTACGACGTCCCTCGTAGCACAAAGGGTGCTGTATCTGCGAATGAATTTTGTGTTGACATTAGCAACTCCAGCCTCGTTCGACTGCGGTGCTCCTTCTTTCCAGCCACTTCTGTTTCTGTGGAATTCTCTTTCCTCTTCTGTGTTTCCTGCTGAATTTAATCTCCCGCCACTTCAAAGCCTGCGTCTGTGCTCGACTGCGTAATTTGCGTAATATATATATACTTCCTGAGGCGTGCTACCACCCCTCCTTGATAGGGCTTCGCCCGTGAGTGTGGGTGACAACTGTAATATAGATATATATATATTATATTATATATATTATAATATATATAATATATATATATATATATAATATTTAGTATATATATATATATATATATATATATATATCATAATACTTCTCACACTAGGCTTCAGAAACCGCATTGTACTTCGGGCAACTCTAGGTGTATGGATGTGAGTAAATTCATGTTCGCAGCCCTGCTACATGCATTGGTGGCAGGACCTACAGGCTGCGGGAAAACCTTCTGCTATTAAACATCTTAAGGCATTGTGAAATTTTTTAGCATACCCCTGTGAAAATAATCTGGTGTTACAGCGTATTTCAGGAGACGTTTAATGAAAATAATGATGTAGTAGAATTCCATGGAAGCATATATGATATTAAATCACTGGAAAATGTAAAAGGTCATAAAGTTATAGTTCTAGATTATATGCTACACATGTTAAACGAGATATAGCTTAAGCGTTAACGGTGTACTGGCATCATTTAAATATCTCTGTATTTTTTATTACAGAACGATGCAATCAACAACAATCATATGAGGACTGTTTCTTTTAAGCCACACAATTACCTGATTTCATTTGGACAAAGAGATATGACCAGGTTAATGCTTTAGGAACTGCAGATGTTCCCCTTAACTTAGAAAAGAGTTCTTGGTATATAAAAGTTACATCAATTCCATACTGCTACTTACTGTGTGAACTTCATCCTAGGAACACGTATAGAGTTCTACTCCGCACCGACATTCTACCGCATGAGACAGAAACTGTATACATTCCTGAATAATGAGTAGTTTAGTTGTAAAGTATTTGCCTCTTATAAGAAGATTTATAAAGCTGAAACCATCTGAAAAGCATAAATTAATCTGCGAGTGATGAAAGTTTGTCTAGTGTGTATGCGAACTCTGTCTTTTAAAGGGCAATATTATTTTTAAATAGACCTCAGAAGGTGAGAGTTACGTCGACACAAAAGCATACCATTAAAAAACTCTCCCACAGCATAAAACATCTGAGAAAAATAAAAAAAAGAAGGTGTTTCAGAAGGGAGGAGTGTATTCCCTACACTCTACTTTTCTCAGTCATTTGCTCCTTTGATTTACCAAGAGTGGATATTTTTCCTCATAACGAAGATGAGTCAGCTGTGCTTCCATATAGCAGTATAGAAAATGAAGTGTGATTCTGCTGTCCTCTTGTGGCCCATCCTGTCCCTTCCCCCAATCACAGCCCTTACACTGTCAACCTCACTAAAATCTCCATCTCTCAATTATCAACTCTATCCAGAGAATCAACAACCTCTGAATGCTGCACAATCTCGTCAGCAAACTCTACCCTTACAGCTTATTCGACCCTAAAGTTTGAACAGATAAGGCAGTGGGAGAAAGGGTGTCAGTTATTAAATTCCAGGCATTAACATTCATAAGAAATGTATCTTATACCAGGACGCCATGCAAAAATTATTAAACCTCAAGGATTTGCATCTAAATGCCACACTATATAAGACGCTCACCGAGGATTCAAATTTACCACCAGAAGTAAAACCCGAGATAAAGAACGAAGCTAGCTTTAAAAATATCCTAGAGGAGAGCTTACCAAACAGGGCTCGCAAATCAAGGATGGCATTATATAATATTTTAAAAGAACAAATAACGTGGAATGAATTAGGCCAAATCATTATCGATGATAAAGTAGTTAAAGGTTCAATTATTGTGGATTTGATAGCAGATCTCTCACGCAATTGTAAGAAGGGTGTCGTAACTGGATGGCCAGTCATTAAACAAGAGCTTCAAACTATAATTTTTTTTCTCTCTTTAATCTTGAACACGCTCAGATTAGCAGACTTGGATAATATACCTAAGACACCAAGACCTGATTATATTCCTTCAGGATCGACTTATGCTTCAGGTAAACTCCAACGGGTGGTCAAAGGAAAAATAAGAAAAGCACCTTATCCCAAGCTTAAGTGGATTAATTCATAGTTATGCATTATTATTATTCATTATTATTCATTATTATTCATTATTTCAATTATATATATATATATATATATATATATATATATATATATATATATATATATTTAAAAATATATATATATATATATATATATATATATATATATATATATATATATATATTTCATATCTTATATATGCTATATATATATATATATATATATATATATATATATATATATATATATATATATAATATATAATATATATATATAACTATATGACTTGATTATTAACCTACTAATGTTCATTGTTAATGAATAACTAGGATGCTTCCTACTATGAGTTAGTCTTTTTCTATCACTTATAGCATATATATATATATATATATATATATATATATATATATATATATATATATATATCTATATATATATATATATATATATATATATATATATATATATATATAATAATATAATAATATATATAATAATAATAATAATAATATTAATATATATATATATATATATATATATATATATATATATATATTTATTTTTATATATATATATATATATATATATATATATATATATATATATATATATATATATATATATATATATATATATATATATATATATATATTTATTTATATTGCTATCTAACATGGAGGCGAAAGGAGGTGGTTGATAAGCATTATTACGGGCTAATAGAGGAACTCTATGTAATTTATGGTGGATTCGCAGGTTTGCCTCAAAGGTTTCGGACATTGGGAAAGAAAAAGCTGAAAGCATATTTAGAGGGTGGAGGCTTTCACTCTACATAAACCTGTTCGTAGAAAATTTTCCACCCGGAAGCCTAGCACCTACCGCGATAGTGTATGGCAATTGGACTTATACGAAATGGTTAAATATAACTAGTACAATGATTTGCATCAATACATACTTTTTGCAATTGATGTGTATTCTAGATATTTATGGTTGAAACCGTTGAAAGATAAAAAATCAGCTACTGTAACTGGGGCATTGAGAGAAATTATTGTGGCTGACAGGCGTTGGCCCAAAATGCTGTGGAGGGATCAAGGGACTGAATTTCTTGGCAGAGAATTTCAAGAATTAGTTAAAGGAGTATGACATGGGATATTACAATAAATTATCAGTAAATAAAGCAGCTATAGTTGAAAGAGTACAACACACTATCATGGAGAAAATGAATCGATACTTCACCCGAATGAATACTTTCAAGTATATTGACATATTAAAAGATCTTGCTTATTCTTATGATAGATCGTTTATAAGAACTATAAAATCTACCCCTGTACAAATGCTGAAAACAAAGCCTGCGAACCTGCAGCAGTCACAAGGAATGGCCAGAAAAATTAAAGATAATTCAGGTGTAGGCGCGGGTGACTATGTACGAGTTTCCAGAGAGGCGGAAAGGTTTAGGTAAGGCTTTGAATCAGGATAGTCTACAGAGGTTTTCAAAGTTCATAATATTCAAGACATCCCCCATGACGGTTTATAATTATATTATTTTAAGAGTTTAGACTGTAAGCAAAAGGAGGTTTTTATAAACAGAAATACAAAAATACACTTCAATCCTGAAAGTAATGTGTATAAAATTGAAAAGATATTAGGCTCGAAGGGAAAGGGGAGAAATAAACAGTATTTGGTTAAATGGGTGGGATACCCTGCGAAGTTTAACTCCTATATAAAAGCAAGTGAAATTAAGAATCATTAATCAGTGTTCATCGTAACCATGGCGAGTGCAGACCACTTCTATTTAACTCTGCCTTCATCAGCTTCGATGAATCTACATCCTGATAATAAACTCTCAGACTTCACGACAGAGTTATTGAACCCTGTTGAGATTGAAAGAGACGTTTATGAAGTAGGGTTGTGTGAAGTGATATTAAATACAGATATGGAAAATGTTCCCCACAATCTTTTCTGGATGAATGTTTACAGAAGTGTAGATTGTGTTGAAACTACATTGGAGGTGAAGAACACAGGAGACCTGAACCGCGTTACTATGGGTACAAAAGAATACTTTTATGAAAGAATTGTACTGAGGAAATCCTATTTTAAATCAGTACCTGCTATGTTCAGTTATTTAAATACGCTTTTTGCAACCAGTAACATGTGTAGAGATCTAATTTACAACACAGCTATTCAACCCTCTGAAGATGAAGTATTAATCACATTGAGATCGACAGCCGGTATTAACCTTAGAAATAACGATGTGTTTTTTCTCAAGAGATCGTCCATGAGCGTCAAGGATGGTTAGACATCTTACATGATATCCCTACTATGTTAAAAAGGATTATACGCTCAGTAGAAGACGAACATGTAACTAGGGAGGAACTAATCGATGAACAAGACAGGGTGTTACATTATACCTGTATACCCTCCGATATCCAAACACCCATGTATGGCAAATGTTTGCACTGATATAGTGGATCATCAATATGTAAGGGGACATTACAGCTCCTGTTGAAGTAGTGTATTTTCCTAAAAGTAGGGTAATAACATTCCCCCGGAAATGTGAATACGCGCTGACCGGAATCCGCAGATCAGTTTATAAATTACATATAAAGAATGTAGAAGAAGGCCTTACCCTTTCACAAGCGGTACATTGATGTTCAAAGTTGACATTAGAAAGAAATATCCACTTCAACTATAACACGATGGAGTACTTTTTAAGCAGAATAAAAAATCTCATCCACATGTTACTGGAAGTCATTCAAGAAATAGACGCCTTTGAGGATATATATAGGTATAATCAACGGCATTTTTTCATTCATTAATACTCTCTTGCAGTGTAAAGACAGCATAGGAAAGAAGCTCCACCAACAGTAGCAATAAACAGGGAAGAATATTCGTAGGGTCAAAGTACAAGGAGGAATTTACGATTCTTGGAGTTTTCACTAAGTTGTGCAGAAATGCCACTTACCGTGTTTAGAAGAGGTGGTGAATATTTAGGTAAAAAAACAATAAGCGCAGACTCTACAAGATATAGCGGCCGGTGCCAATCCGCATGCATCATTAAAAGACGGATTGCTGATGTTTATGACGAGATGCTCAGAGACGTTAAGCGCAAAATAAGACGTAAAATGACAGGTCATGGTAAGACTAAAGTTGAAGGACGCAGGAATATCGCAAACAAGAAAAAGCCTAAGACTAAAAGACCCCTGAAGAAAAAGAACGCAAGAAAAATCACAAAACCCTAGGGCTAAGACATCTGACGACAAAATGCATTGATGTATTTGCTATTTAAATACTATTCGGTATCTTTCACGAAATCATACAGATACCATGTATATAAGGAACGTAAATCTGAGGTTTTGTTCATTTTACAGCCTACCACCACATGGACCAGATGCATTTCCTGCATCCTACAAGCCCAGATTGCTGCAAGAGCGAATTGGATCTCTTCTCCATGAGCCCTACCCAGATAGCGTAAATGAAACCAATTTATCAGCGTAACCCCAATCATTCGATCCCATAGCTTTCGACGATACTCTAAGGAGTTCAATACTCTGAAAGCACTTCAGATCAGTATCTAGATCCATCTAATGTGTTTTTATATTTTAAAACGAAATTGAAAAAGCCTGATGGCACAGACAACTTCCCTTCAGGTGACGATCACATGAGTGTACATAGTCAATTTCCTATATACTTGTTTAATCAAAATTGACGTTTATCTCAATGAAACTTCATTCGGGGACGTCAGCAGCTAATTATCCTTATAGAGGTTACTTAGAACATTTACTGAACTTTTCTGATGATGCTAAACAATCTCATTTCCCATTATGTGGTTATTATAGTTTCAAGGACGAGCCTACACACGTAGAAAAGTGGTAAAGTTATAAATAACATATGGTCTACGGCCGTTTAAGTAAGCAATATCTTCTCACAAGGAAAATTTATTCTTCCTTCTGTAGATGCTAGAATACGCTTAACCAGATCAAGTCCGCAATTCGTCCTTAAAATAAAAAGTAAACCTACTGCTACAGCTGTTTGTCCGGAGCCTGTTTTCAAGCTGCTAGAGGCTTTTCTTTATGCTAGAGAGGTGATATTTCCCCGAGGCATTTGGAACTTGAGGAAATCGCTTAACTACTACAGCTAAGTATTCCATTAGAGGAGTTAAAACCAGAGTATTTAACTTCACGCATGGATTATCAAGCATCAGTATCTCAAACATTGTTAACGGGAATCTACCCAAAAAAGTAATAGTAGGAATTGTAGTGCACGAGGCATATTCATAGCATTAGAAAAAAATCCCCATATAAATTCTCCCCTTTCGGTCTTAGAGGGTTCAGTTTACATGTAAATGGACAACCTTACGGACGTAATTATGAAATGTCATACAATGGGTACAAATCTCTATGCTCGAGTACCTTTCTACAATCTATAGCCCGACACTGTTTCATGCGGTGATACTGGTACGGGGTTGAATACGCAAAGAATAGTAATTTATACACATTTAACCTCAGCGCAGACCTTTCAGATTGTAACGCAAGTAATTTAAACACTTGGAGAAAGGGGACATTAGGACTGAATCTCTCATTTAGTGGAAGTTTACAATCATCCTTCTCTGTTGTCGTTTATCTGGAACACCCTCAACTTATTGAAATTGACAGAGCCAGCAATGTGCTTTTGAATTATTAAAGATGAATGAAGGAAAAATAAAATGCATGTTTAAAAACGAGCATCGAGTTTAAGGACTATTTGCTATTAGTGAAGAAGATTCTGTGAAACTGGAGAAGGATAGCGGATTCGTATTCAACACCTCGCCTTGACATGTAACATCAGGAAGACATTTTATTTCTATCTACAGGGTGAAGAATGAGGCTGTTTACTTGGTTGGTTCTTTGGATTAAATTTCTTTTTGATATCATTATATCATTTCATTTTTAAAATATAATAATGTAATATATAAAACTATGTCGCGGGCTGTTTCAATTCATCAATATGATACTCAAATTTTATGTGAGCCTATTGTATTTATTTCATTAAATGTTTTTAAACAATGTCTGTTTCGTGTAATGAATTTGTAAATATATTCGATGCTAAAAATTTGAATGTCGAAGATTCTGATATTTATTTTTGTAGTAAATGAATAAATTCATTCAAATGTTATTGTTGTTGATAATACCTAATATATATATAATTTATAGGTTATAATTTTATCGTATATATATATATATATATATAATTATTTAGATATATATATATAATAATATTAATATATATATATATATAATATATAACATATATATTGTAAATATATATTAACATATAGTATATAGTATATAGTATAGTTTAATATATTATTTATTTATTATATATATTAGATTATATATAGTATAGTATAAATATATATATTATATATTAATATATTATATATATATATATATATATTATATATATATAGTATATATATATATATATATTATATATAGATATAAACTATACATATATTATATTAGTAATATATATATTATTATAGTATATATATATTTATATATATATATATATATATTAGTAATGTTAATATACATAATATATATAATATATATTTATATAATTATAGTATATATATATATATAGTATATTATATAATATATATATATAATTATATATATATATATAGTATATTAGTATATTATTTTTATTTTATGATTATATAATTATTTATATATAGTATATATATATATATTTATAGTACATATATAGTTAAGAGAAAATTGTGTATAAATGATAAGGTTCATGAAATTCTATGACGTCATCTAGTTTAAAAGGTGAAGTGCAATGTAGTGAATATGATCTTCGTAGCGAATAGTGAATCGTGTCGCGTTTATCACTCTGTCGCATTGTAGTTCATTGTAAAAAGTTGTAGCTTATGGAGTTATAAATATATTCATAAAGTGGTGGTTCATTTAAAATCTTGGTATAGTCATGATGCTAATACACACATCGATTTTCAGCTAAACCCTTACCACCATCTAGATTATCCAACCTGGCGTATGAGCTGTTGGCTCAGATATGTCCAGTCATCGAATTGCGGGTCACAGCTTAGTGAGTGAAGGAAGTGGATACTGTTTATTTTGGTAGCATTAAAGTTAATAAAGCGTACCTTACTCGATGGTCATATAGAGATAAGGTTTACACCGTCCAATCACTATGGCTTAAGTTATAACATAAACAATCGAAGTAGAACGGATTTAGAAATACATGTCGCTTCCCTAGATCATTCTAAAATTTGCATCTATAGATTACGTCTTTTAACCAATTCGAAGATCTGAGGAGTGTGAAAAGAGGTTGAATTAATTATATAATAACAATTATAGAGCAATGAAGTTTCTGTGAGTATTGTTACATCCAATAATGTCAATAAGGGGAACATCGAGACGTTGTGGTGGTGTGATTTTATTTAATATAGCCACTAGCAGCCCGCATCATGAATATTTTAACTAATGTAATCAATTAAAATGTAGAGGTAAATCACTGTTCATAATCCTTATATTTAAAAGAAGCTATAAAAATAATTGAATAATTGATATAATAATAACAATAATATATAGATTAATAATAATAATAATAATAATAATACTAAGATATCTAACTAATGAATAAATAATTGAATAGATAATGAAGAATAATAATAATAAACTAATAATAATAATAATTCATAAATATATAATAATAATACTATAATATATGAATAATATAATAATTAATAATATAATAATATTAAATAATAAAAAATAATAATATAATATAATAGATATAATAATAATATTATAGATATAAAGATAATTAATAATAATAATAATAATTGATAATAAAATAATAATAATAAAATAATGATATCGATCAATAATAATAATAAATAATAATAATTAATAATGAATAATAATAATATTAATCATAATGATAATAATTTTAAAGTAGATTGAAGTAAGTGGGTGTGATTGCTATGTGTATATATGTTCATAGCATGAGTCCATGTGGAGTTGTTGAATCTGACCTGTTTTGCTGTCACGGGTTCCGTTTTTTTGGGTTGTTATTGTTTTTTATTTGATTTTGGTGTTGTGGTTGTTTTTGTATATATATATATATATATTATATATATATATATATTATAATATAATATATATATATATATATTATAATATATATAATATTGAATAGTATTATATTATATATTATATAAATATAATATATATATTATAATATATAGTATATAATATATAGGTTATATATATATTAATATATATATATAATATATATGATATATAAGTATATATATATATATTTATATGATATATATATACTATATTTATATAATAAATATATTATGAATATATCATATATATATATATATCTATATGCTATATATATAATAGCTATATATTAATTATATATATAATATATTTATATTATATAAGTTATTTATTTATAACAAACATTATATATAATATATATATTATATATATATAGTATATATATACATATATATATATAGTTATATATATATATATAATATTAATTTATATATATAAGTAAAAACGACTTCATGTGACTTATAGTGTAAAGAACAATAATAATAATAATAATAATAATTATAAATATAATCAATTAATAATATTAATAATGAATAATAATAATAATAAATAATAATAATAATAAAAAGATACATAATAATAATAATAATTATACATGAATAATAATAATATAATAATAATATATTAATATATAATAAAAATAATAATCATTAATAATAATGAACATAATAAAAATAAATAATAATAATTAATACTAATATACTAATAATATAGTAAAAAATAAATATAATGAAATAATAAATAATAATAAAATTATAATAATAATAATAAACATTTTATTAAAATAATAATTAAGCTTAATAATAATAATAATAATAATTATAATAATATAATAATACTATTATAATTATATATATAATAATAATAATAATAATAAGTAATATAGATAATAATATATAATAATACTAATAATAATAATATAATATAATAATAATTATATAATAATAATGAATATATAATAATATATAATAATAATAAAGAATAATAATAATAAATAATAGATAATTTCATTTTGAAAGAGGTTTAGAAGTCAGGATTTGAAGTAGTTGGTGATTTGCTTTAGGTTTAAGTATGTATATAGCATAGTTCATGTGGACGGTAAATGGCGTTGTTTGTTGTTGTGGTTGTTGTTTGTTGTTGTGTTGTTTGTTGTTGTTGTGTTGTTTGTTGTTGTGTTGTTGTTGTGTTGTTGTTGCTGCTGTGTCGTGGATGTTGCTTCTTGCGTTTGTTTGTTGTTGCTGCTGATGTGTGTGTTGATTTTGTTTGCAGTAGATTTTAGACTTTATTGAGAGTCAGCTGGAAGAGCTTTTAGGGTGAAAAGAATTGATATACAAGAGTGTGCATTAGTAAGCATCAGTAGTAGTAGTATATAGTAGTAGTAGTAGTAGTAGTAGTAATAAGTAGTAGTAGTAATAGTAGTGAGTTTGTATAGCTTTCTCTCTCATTCTCTCTCTCTCTTCTCTCTCTTCTATATATATATGTTTATAGTGTTTTTATATATATTTATAGTTATATATATTATATATATATTATATATATATATTATTATATATATATATATATATATATATATATATTATGATATTTATTATATATATTATATATATATATATATTATATATATATTATATATTATATATATATATATATTATATATTAATATAGTATTACATAATATATAATATATATATATATATATATATATATATATATATATGATATATAATATATATTATATATATATATATGATTATATATTATTTAATAGTAAACTTTATTAGTAATAATAAGTAATATTTAAAATTCATTTGAAGAATAATTTGCTTACTTTATTATTTAAAGAAAAATTGTAAATTTGTAGATAATCTGGCTTCAGTAATAATATAATAATTAAATGGTAATAATTAAGTGAATATATAATAAATATAATAATAATAATATAATAATAAATAATAATAATAATAATAATAATAATAAAATAATAATATATAATAAGATAATAATTAAGTATTAATAATAATAATTAATAATAATAATGAAGCATAATTAGTTTTCAAGTTCAATATAAAAATTTTTAGACTGGTGTAAAGTGATGACAAGGTCTTTCTTCACATGGAAATGAACTGCACAGTTTCACCTTCGGGAAAATTCAATATGTTTTTGTTGTTTTGTTGTTTTTGTTGTTGCACAGTATTCTCGTTGGTTTCTCTCTGGTCTGCTATTGATACAGGTATTTTTATTTATCCTCTTTGTTCTTTCTGGTAAGCCTTCTATTTTGCGTTCCTGTTCTTCTGCTCTCTCTACGTTTTGGTCTTATATACTACTTTTTATTAAGTGTTTAAATGAGAGTACATTGTGAGAACATAGCAACGTTCCTTGATAGAGCATGACGGGAGTAGTCGGACGTCCCACGTATGTCTATCGGTCCTACGGGAGGAGCGCGATTATAGGGTTGCTGAAGCCTTAAAAATAAGTTCTGCACCATGAAAAATAGATAAGATACTGTCATTTGTTTTAGTATTTGATGGAGACACTCCCAATCAGGCTCGGGGGCGTACACCAACTCCGGCTTTGGCTCCAGCTCCGGCTCCGGCTCCTGCTCCTGTTCCCGGCCTCGGCTCCCGGCTCCGGGCTTGCGGCTCTGGCTCCTATGTTACCCGATTAATTATCATAGCATTACTATTAACTCATCTCTTCTGGCGCTTGACCAATTCAACCTTCTAAGTCTATTTTTAGTTTTTTGGGGGGGCTGTGACCCCCCCCCTTTGGAGGTAGCGAAATGAAATTTTGCATGCAGTAGTGTTGAACATAAAGAAGGTATAATCACGTTGAAGAGATAGATACGATGTCCCTGACATATCTTTGATACGATATGATATTGGCTTCATTCTAATAGGAGTCCATTTGGAACCATTAAATGACCCCCTCTTGAGCCTTGGGGACTGTGGCGTTCAGAAAAGTAATACGGGAATCTCATTTTTGAGACTTTCGTCCTACCCCTGTTTAACACCCGTCATGATAGGTTTTTGACGAAGGATAAGTCTGCCACGAAAAAAGCATGTTGCCGCGATCTAAATCCGTAACGGTTAGAACGACACGCTCGGCAACAGCTGTAATCGAATCGGCATACCCAGAAACATGCTAATCAACACAAAGTGGATATGTAGCTCATGAAACACAAAAGGGGTATAGCCTCGTCAGAGAGGGGGGTAGCATGGGTTCCCCACTCTCTCCTATATCTACTAACATATTTATGGAACTCATCGATTCTTACCATATTCCTCATCTTTGTTGTTGAAGCCTTCTGGTTTAGATACGTTGATGATATTTTTGCAGCTTTACCATTAACTATAAACCCCACCAACATTCTTAACCTTATCAATAATATACATCCCAACATAAAATTTACAATAGAACTTTCCAACAACAACACCCTTCCCTTCCTTGACACTCTCATTTCTTGGACCCCCCAGAACATCTTACAATTTTCTGTTTACAGAAAACCTACTGCTAACCCTAGCTACACACATTGGTTTTCTTCACACCCCCAAAACACCAAACTCGGTATCCTTTCCTCTCTTTATCTCAGAGCCTTCAATATCTGCTCCCCTTCTTTCCTACAATCTGAAATTAATCTTATTTCTTCCACATTCCTTAAGCTCTCTTACCCACAACACATCATTAATACTGCTTTACGCCGAGCTAAGAATAATTTTTACACTAAACTCAATGCACAAAACAGAACACAGACTTCTTTTTTACCATTACCACCCATTATTCACAATACTGTTAAAAAAATACTACCTGAATCCATACACATTTCCTCCTCAAATATTCTCCCTTTCAAAAAAATTCTAAAACCACACACACACAACAATACTTCCACCTCACAATACGTTTACAAAATTCCTTGTTCACAATGTAATCAAGCATACATCGGAGAAACTATCGACTTCACCCGTAGAAGATACCAACATAAACACGATCTAAAAACAGATAACCTAAACTCTGCCCTTACCATCCACAGATCCACCCACAACCACTTTATAAATGCTGACCACATGACACCCATTATTAACATTGATAACATACACCTGAGAAAACTCTCCGAGTCATTTTGCATTACCAACACCAAATAATTTTAACATACAGAAAAACGAATACATAATAGAATCCTATTTTAACACATATTAAACTTCTCAACCTTTACTTAAAAATCTAAAACAAATAAACTTCTTGGATTACTTATTTTTGATTTTATTTTTATTTTATATTGTTGATCTGTATAAACAAATCTGAAAGAAACCTAGAAATTATTACCATATGTAATTAATTTATTAAATATATAATAAGTGTTAGAAAAAAATTTATGGTGTAACGAAGCTAAATCTAATTTCTTATAGGCATATGTTATTTATTATATATATAGTATTATATTATATTATATTATATATTATATATATTATTATCTATATATATTATAATATATATATTATATAGTATATATATATTTATTATATTATTATAGTATTTATTATGATATATTTATATATATATATATATATAAGATATATATATATAATATATATTATATATATATATATATTATATGATATTATATATAATAATATATTATACTATATATAATATATATATATATATAGTCGGATATACTAGGAAGCTGTAATATTTATTTATTATTTATAAGATTTATATAATAATATTATTATATATATATATATTAGTATATATATATGATTATAGTAGTAGTTATATACTATAGGCTTAGAATATAGATAGTAGTATTATAGGTCATATTATTATATAGCAGCATTATATTATATAGCTACTAGTATAGTATAGTATATATATGTAAATATATTATATATATATATACTATATATATTATATTATATATTATATGATATAATATATTATTATATAGTATATATATATATAATAATATATAGTTTATAATTTATATATGGAGCTTATTTATACGCGGGTAATAATTCTAAGTATTATTATGAAGCTTCTCATTCTCAAAATACGACTATTCTATTATTATAATAGGT